>NIVC01000607.1:0-20000 GCA_002269645.1 Macrostomum lignano
GGTAATAAAGATTTGTCCTCTTATCTTAGTAATGAGATATTCAACGAATGACGCGTTACATGTTGCAACAGATTAATAGAAAATGAAAATGATCTGCCTCCGCATTATTTAATCCCTAGAGCTGACTTTCCTGCGCTCTCCTCCCCCTGATAAACCCGTGCAGTTTTTTGAGACAGACAGACGACAGACAGACAGACAGATAGACAGACAGACAGACAGACAGACAGACAGACAGACAGAAAGACAGAAGACAGACAGACGAGACAAACAGACACAGACAGACAGACAGACTAGCGACAGACAGACAGACAGACAGCGAACAGACAGACAGACAGACAGAAGACAGACAGACAGAGACAGACAGAGATAGACGACAGACAGACAGACAGACAGACAGGACAGACAGACAGACAGACAGCAGACAGACAGACAGACAGACAGACAACAGAAGACAGCAGACAGAAAGACAGAAGAGACAGAGATAGGACGACAGACAGACAGACAGACAGACAGACAGACAGACACGACAGACAGACAGACAGACAAGACAGACAGACAGAGACAGACAGACAGACAGACAGACGTAGACAGACAGACTAATTAGAAAAATTAGAAAAAAAACATAGTTTGCCTGCTCAGGACTGCACTCCGTTTCGCTCTGCCTAGCTCTCTGTCGTTGTAGTCGCTTCGTTGTATCGTGAAAGGGATTGTCAATGAACGACAAGGCAGCTAACATCTCAGTACTATTCAGTGTCTGTCAGAATTCCAAACATGCATTTACACCCAAGAGTGCAGCGGGCCTATACAGGTGTACTCAGATTCGGTCGGAATTTTTGAACTCTGCAGTTACATGTATAGAGCTGATATAAAAGATTAAAGAGCAAATTCAATAATTGCTAACTGCAGCTTGTCTAAACAAAAACACATTCAAAATATTTTCGTAGAAGTACAGGGTTTGTTGTGGCGCTGTTGTATTTTCTTCAATATTGTGCGTGCAGTGCAGAGTGTTCAAGCGTAGAGTACAACAAAATATTTGAATATAAGTTAATGTGAGATTAGAGACACTGATGTATAAGACTAATGTTAAATTAGAAGATATAAGAATGTGAGATTCGAGCGAAACATGCAGCTCCAGCCGAAAGCAGCAAATTTTCGAGGTCTCGTGTAGGGGCCTTGGGTTCTGTTGACCATCTCATGATGATTTACGTCAAGCAGAAAATTGAATTAGTTTAATTACTGAGAAAGAGGTGAAGTTTCCGGGTGTCATACTAAGCAAGAAATAGTTTCACTGATGCATTTTACGGACATATTTACACAGAAATCGTCAACTTGACTAAATTATATTGATCGCCTCATCCATGCTTATATTGATAGAATGACTATTCTGAAGCGCCCACTCGCCAGCGGCCCAGCTCCACCGGCGCTGCTGGTCTGTTCCTGCCGGGTTGGAACTAGCGGTGCGGCTGCTGTTGTTTCCATGGTTTCCACGGCGCTGGCATCGAAAGAAGCGCAACAGCCAAGCCTGATGGTGGAGTCTGCAGCGAACAGAAAGGCTGAGGTTAATAGCCGAATTCGTCAGAGCCAGCCACATAAACCCATGTAGACATCCTTGGCAATGAAGAGATGCCACTGCTGCTGGCTGCTGCTGCTGCTGCTGCTGCTGCTCAGGTGTTAAAAACGGTCGCCAGAAGCCAGAGATCGGTCCCAGATTCCAAAGCTGAATTGGCGCCCAACAGATGGCGAACAGGCCAACCAGCAGAGCGGACAGCCGGAACATCCGCCTTGACCGGGCGATTCGGTCGCGACTGAGCGAATTGTTGCGACACTGGGGCTGGTCGAAGGCGCACAGGGCTGTGCCCGACGCTGGACACCAGGCGGCAGATGCGGCGGTAAGCTGTGGCAATGATGCTCAGCGGTGCCACCAGCAGCACCAGCACGATGAAGCTCGAATAGGCGGCTCGAGCTGCCACTTCAACTTCCGGTCGAGCATCGTTGCCGTCGAATCCAGCAGTTCCAGGCTGCGCTTCCAGCTGTCCTCGCAGCAGAAGGCAGCCGCGCTCTCGTCTAGACTCAAGTTGCCGGCTTCGGGCACGTGCAGCGGCACCAGATGGTAGTTGACGGCGTTGAAAGGCTGAAACGCCAGCCAGGATCCAGATGAGCGCCAGACTCCCCACGCTGGACCGCCACAATGTACCGAACCTCCGGCAGCAAGCGGACTCAGCGGTGACGCCGGCGGCCTGCCGATGGCGCCACGAACCAGGCTCACCACGCTCGCATCGCCGCATGCTGACGGCCGTCAGGGTGAAGATGGAGGCGAACATCAGCATGATGCTGCCGAAGAGAGGAGAACACGCAGACCGGCTCGCCCAAGTCCCAACTGAAGCGGACGAATGCGTAGGCCGTCACTGGAACTACCATCGCGCCGATGGCCAAGTCGCAGAGGCACAGATTCATCAGCAACAAAGCGATTTGGCTCCGGCGCTGCTTTCGAGTGGCCAGAATGGCCTTCATCAGCAAGCCGTTGCCGACAATGGCAGCCAGTCCGGTGAGGCCAAGCAGGCACAGCATCAGGCGGGTGGAAACTGCGACCGAAGCCGAAGCTGCCGCTGTTGACAGATGGAGGAGCAGTCGCCGGGTCCATGATAGTAAGCTCTCGAATCTGATGCGAATTAAGAGTTAACTAGAATCGATCTGCACGTATATAGATGCTTGTTATTCATCCTCTTCTCTTGTGTGGTATTATAATAACTGTGCATATCTGCTTCCTCATGTCTGAGACCTGTCAGGACCAATCAAAATAGCCCTACTTTGATCAGCATCAGCATCAGCCACTTGTTTGCTATAGATTGCAGAGAAGCCTTTATATCTCTGCTCCAGATCTCATATGGCCCTCAATTTTGTTTCTAGCCATCTATTTGGCATCCGTTTGAGATCGCATCCTATGATCTTTTAAAACACGATTGACTGCTGATCGTGAATTCATCCATGGTTACAGCAGCTTTGCTAAAATTTGGATGTGAATGTTGATTCGGAAATGAAGGAAATGAATGAAGGATGAAGGAGAAGAAGCCTTCGACCATAGACAGGTAATTAAAACAATGAGCGGAGATTAATTTCTCCGCCGGAGATTAATTCGCGTCGTGTCGCGGTTCACAGGCCCTGAAATACATTTCTAAGTATAGCGAATAGCGATAGAATCTTTAGTACAATCTGCGAGCTCCCAAGGCTAAACTTTAATGTACAAAATTAGTGCTGGGTTTTCCTTAATTTCTGTTTGCGCTGGAAAGGTTTTTTTAATTTCTTTCCTTCTAGGGCAAAACCACGGCGCATAAAGCTCTCTAGAGTCCTGAACCGAATGTGGGTTTGTGCACAAAAAGGATTCTGTTTTGCGCTGTCAAAGACTTGAAAGTTGAGTCTATCTATGGTCAAAAACCATCATTTATTATGAATTATTCGATGAAGTGTTCAGACCGCGATTCCTCTTCTGTCACTTTTAGTTTAAAGTCCACAATGTATTAGCAGGGGCGTCGCCATGGATTTTATGGTGTGGGGGACAAAGCCGAGAATTCTACATGTACATGTAGATGACTAAATTCCTACATGTACATTATTTTCAGAAATCGTGTTGTCAGCACCCATTTTAGCGCCGCAGGCAATCATTTTAGCACCGCGGCAATCATTTTAGCGGCAGCAGGCAATCATTTAGGCCGCAGGCAATCATTTTAGCGCCGCAGGCACTCATTTTAGCGCCAGCAGGCACTCATTTTAGCGCCAGCAGGCACTCATTTTAGCGCCAGCAGGCAATCATTTTAGCAGCCGCGCAGGCACATTTTAGCACGCAGGCAATCATTTTAGCGCCAGCAGGCAATCATTTTAGCGCCAGCAGGCAATCATTTTAGCGCCAGCAGGCACTCATTTTAGCGCCAGCAGGCAATCATTTTAGCACCGCAGGCAATCATTTTAGCGCCAGCAGGCAATCATTTTAGCGCCAGCAGGCAATCATTTTAGCGCCAGCAGGCAATCATTTTAGCGCCAGCAGGCAATCATTTTAGCGCAGCAGGCAATCATTTTAGCGCCAGCAGGCACTCATTTTAGCGCCAGCTGGCACTCATTTTAGCACCGCAGGCAATCATTTTAGCGCCAGCAGGCAATCATTTTAGCGCCAGCAAGCGCAGCGCAGCATCATTTTAGCACGCAGGCAATCATTTTAGCGCCAGCAGGCAATCATTTTAGCGCCAGCAGGCACTCATTTTAGCGCAGCAGCTCATTTTAGCGCGCAGGCACTCATTTTAGCGCCAGCAGGCAATCATTTTAGCGCCAGCAGGCACTCATTTTAGCGCCAGCTGGCACTCATTTTAGCACCGCAGGCAATCATTTTAGCGCCAGCAGGCAATCATTTTAGCGCCAGCAGGCACTCATTGTAGCGCCAGCAGGCACTCATTTTAGCAGCCGCAGGCAATCATTTTAGCACCGCAGGCAATCATTTTAGCGCCAGCAGGCAATCATTTTAGCGCCAGCAGGCACTCATTTTAGCGCCAGCAGGCACTCATTTTAGCGCCAGCAGGCACTCATTTTAGCGCCAGCAGGCACTCATGGACAAAAACCATATCCATAGACAAAAGCCATAGACAAAACCCATGGACCGCTCTGCATCGAAGAGGGGTCGGACCGGCCTTGACGCGGTTGAAATTCATGCAGTCGCTGCCAAAGACGACTCAGGAGCAAATGAAGCGACCTTTGAGAAGTTCTTGCGAGAAGTTCTTGCAGGGCAACACTGTAGTAGAAGATTGCGCGAGTTTTAGTTGCGCAACTTCTGATGACGACTTTAAATCAATTCTGATCAGTGTTCCCACGTTTTTTAGTTTGTTTATTATCTACAAAACTTTTAAGAAATCAATTTGACTTGCTGCACAAATATATCCAAAAAACTCCAAACAGACGCCCAATTCAAAGTAGTTTTAATCACAAAATAGGCGTGTGTGGGTATAGTTGTTTCCTATGTTTTGCACTATTGGCTCGTTTAAATTTCCAAGTCGCTTTTCACCGAAAAAAGTTTTCTATGGTTAAAACGCCATCAAATATACAACGTGGGGGGAGGGCGCTATCGATTTCCTACAGATGAAACCGCGCATCAGCGCTGGCTGTCTGCATTTGCCTAACGCTAATTACAGAAGCAGTCTGCATTTTTTAACATTTGTTTGATTCTTGGATTATAATAACGTGTGAGCACGAGTGCGTAGCTTTCGCAAATACTGCAGACGGATGTATGCGAAAATATCCGAAAATGTCCCCCTATTATATATTTGACATGTAAAACTTGAAAACTGCGAAATTAGTCTGGCTGTTTTGTGTTTTCGCCAGACTAATATCACTAATTAAAAATCCTTTGCCAAGCCGCCGGCGAAGCCTCTCAATCACCATCATTATTTCATCCGTCGGCTAATATACACATGTAAGTCCGTTTATTTAATGCACGCACTCGCTCTCCCAAAATGACAATAGGCAGTAGCTTAGCCACATGTAACTTTTATAATTAGCCTAATCTAACACCAAAGCAGTCGACAATCCGTACCAGTACCCTCGAAATCCTGGAGCTCGTGGCGCAACGGTAGCGCGTCTGACTCCAGATCAGAAGGTTGCGTGTTCGAATCACGTCGGGCTCAAATAGTTTTTATCCTTACATTACAAGAAGTTTCTGCATAAAATAAAATAAAATTGAGAAACAGCTTTACGATGTTATTCTTATCAGATTTTTATTAAAGAATTTTTTTCAACAAATACAAATACTTTTTCTGTAGGGGCGATATGTTTAGAAAAAAATCGCTTGAAAAGGAAAACTTGCGTACTGCGTAGTGATAGTGTTATGAGCATATTTATATTTAAAGCATCTATCTTTTTATTTATGCTTTCACTCTTAATGCAAAGAAGCAGAGAAAAGTTTCAATAAAAAACTCTATTGATAAATAAATCATAAGATTGGCTATTTGACAGGTTCAGACAAACTATATAATTACCGGCTGGTAGGCATGCCCTTTATATTTTACTTTCAGTAGAAAACTCAGATTTTTAAGTTCTTTAAACAAGCTCGAAAAGTCACATCGTTGAAAACTGATTTAACTCTTAACAGCCACCATCACAAGCTCTGAAAATTATATCGTCGAAAAACAAGCTCCAAACCTAACCCTAACCTAACCGGCTAACCCTAACCCTAGCCCTTAACGAGCTTGTGATGGTGGCTGCTAGCTACTTTTCTTCGTCTTTAATACTTCTAGAGTATTTTCTAAAACTTCTTCGTCGAGTGAGTTTGCGAATTGCGCATGTACAGCGCAGGGTGATTTTCTGTTTTTTACAGTTACAGTTTGCGAGTAATTAACAGGCGTGATTGGCCTCGCCGCTTCAACGACTGTTAAAATAAAAATACAGGCTACTCCCATAAGCTGTTGGAGCTCGTGGCGCAACGGTAGCGCGTCTGACTCCAGATCAGAAGGTTGCGTGTTCGAATCACGTCGGGCTCAGATAATTTTTGCTAATTTAGTATTTTTTGCTTACAAATAAATTTGGTTGTTGACTCGTTAAACATGAATCCAAAGATAACCAACGTTTTTTTTACGACAGAAGCGTTATGCTTTAATCTCAATATTCATAGAGCAGCTCGGAAACTATGGAGTACACTATATTGCCGATATGTTTCGTATAAAACCTAACCAAAATGTACAGCTACTCACCGTGATGCGACACTGCGTTTACATTACGATCGCATAAAAAAACAACGAACAGCCCGAACGACCAAACATCGAACGCTGTTTCTTGACTAGATGAGATTTGTACGCAATACATTAATATTAGAAGTATTGCTAAGCTTCAGATCCGAAACGAAATAGCCGATATGTTATGTATGACAGTATATGACAGTATAAGTAGTACGCTTTAGAGCTAAAAAATCCACAAACTAAAAATAACGGCTAGCTTAATTTTACCAAAATAATTCTGTATGCCTAACTATTTTTAAAGCCCCCCTTATACCCAATTGCATATAACAAATAATTTTTATCTTTGTCTTTCCAGTGTCAGCTGTTTTACATTGTACAACACAAGAATACAATAATGTTACTTACTTGCTACTGTCATCGACAAGAAAAAAATAGTCAAAAAACGGAAAAAGTTCATTTGATTATCAGATAGGAAATTGCATTTTTCTACAATGAAAGCAAGCTTGAGTGATTTTAAACAGATTTATTTTTTCTACCGATTTTTTGTAAAAATCAGCACAAAACAACGCATAGTATATGTGGATGGTATGCAAATTAAATAGCTTCTCAGTAAATTCAAGGGCATCACACCAAAGAAACTGTGCCTTGGATTCTGGAATATGAGGGCAGCGCTTGGCATATAAAAGCATCAACTCACAACACAACAAAAGCATTGTCGCATCCGTGCTTGTGTACAATAAATATCAATTATTTTTTGTTCAAGACATTTTCACATAAAAAATGAAAAGAAAAAATTTACACAAAATCGAACAAAAGTACATATTATAACATTATTTGTTACACCAATAATCCACCTTTAGCATCTAGTTACTTTATTTTTTAGTAAGCATAGAATAAAATTCAAATCAAGCGCAGTGATTTTTCAATTACTATTATTTAGAAAACACAGTAGAAACTAACAACGATAAAATCAATTTCAACACACTATCAGTGTCACCTAGGTAAGCTACTCAAAGTAGCACTGGTTGACTAGGCCGACGCAAAAATAGGATTCGAGAATCAAATTTGATGATATCAATAACCAATTTAATTTGCAAGAATATCAGCTTTAAATGAACAAACTACAAGTCTCCAGCAAATATACGCTTTAATGTGTACCGCACAGTCACTGTGGATTGTGTATGATAGAAAGCCGGACAGTGAACTGCCCGAATTCGAGATCTCAAGTCCGTGGTCAGTGGTTCGAATCCGTAACGTAGTTTTATAACTCAGTTCATAGACGAATCGTTTGTCTCCACGGTAGTTCTGTGCACTGCCAACCGAGAGATGGGAAAGCAGTAAATTTATATTTCATCACAATTTACTAAAGTGCGCCTGGACGTCAAATTCTCACCCAGACATCCAAAGCATCAAAATCTCACCCAAAGACATCTCAAACATCTAAATCTCACCCATAGACATCTCAAACATCTAAATCTCACCCATAGGCACCTCAAACATCTAAATCTCACCCATAGACACCTCAAAGATCTAAATCTCACCCATAGACACCTCAACATCTAAATCTCACCATAGACACCTCCAACATCTAAATCTCACCCATATACACCTCCAACATCTAAATCTCACTCATAGACACCTCCAACATCTAAATCTCACCCATATACACCTCCAACATCTAAATCTCACTCATAGACACCTCAAACATCTAAATCTCACTCATAGACACCTCAAACATCTAAATCTTACCCATAGACACCTCCAACATCTAAATCTCACTCATAGACACCTCAAACATCTAAATCTCACTCATATACACCTCCAAACATCTAAATCTCACTCATAGACACCTCAAACATCTAAATCTCACCCATATACACCTCAAACATCTAAATCTTACCCATAGACACCTCAAACATCTAAATCTTACCCATAGACATCTCAAACATCTAAATCTCACCCATAGACATCTCAAACATCTAAATCTCACCCATAGACATCTCAAACATCTAAATCTCACCCATAGGCACCTCAAACATCTAAATCTCACCCATAGGCACCTCAAACATCTAAATCTCACCCATAGACACCTCAAACATCTAAATCTCACCCATAGACACCTCAAACATCTAAATCTCACCCATAGACACCTCAAACATCTAAATCTCACCCATATACACCTCCAACATCTAAATCTCACCCATAGACACCTCAAACATCTAAATCTCACCCATAGGCACCTGAAACATCTAAATCTCACCCATAGACACCTCAAACATCTAAATCTCACCCATAGACACTTAAAACATCTAAATCTCACCCATAGACACCTCAAACATCTAAATCTCACCCATAGACATCTCAAACATCTAAATCTCACCCATAGACACCTCAAACATCTAAATCTCACCCATAGACACCTCAAACATCTAAATCTCACCCATATACACCTCCAACATCTAAATCTCACCCATAGACACCTCAAACATCTAAATCTCACCCATAGGCACCTGAAACATCTAAATCTCACCCATAGACACCTCAAACATCTAAATCTCACCCATAGACACTTAAAACATCTAAATCTCACCCATAGACACCTCAAACATCTAAATCTCACCCATAGACATCTCAAACATCTAAATCTCACCCATAGGCACCTCAAACATCTAAATCTCACCCATAGACACCTCAAACATCTAAATCTCACCCATAGACACCTCAAACATCTAAATCTCACCCATAGACACCTCAAACATCTAAATCTCACCCATAGACACCTCAAACATCTAAATCTCACCCATAGGCACCTCAAACATCTAAATCTCACCCATAGACACCTCAAACATCTAAATCTCACCCATAGACACCTCAAACATCTAAATCTCACCCATAGACACCTCAAACATCTAAATCTTACCCATAGACATCTCAAACATCTAAATCTCACCCATAGACACCTCAAACATCTAAATCTCACCCATAGACACCTCAAACATCTAAATCTCACCCATATACACCTCCAACATCTAAATCTTACCCATAGACACCTCAAACATCTAAATCTCACCCATAGACACCCTAACATCAAAACTTCAACCCATTTAAGCACCGAAGTTTTACGACTCCATTAACGGTGTTAAGCAGGTAATAAACTCAGAAGATTGTAAATCAATCAGTTATTTTTCCTACCTCCATCCCCTTGACCACCGTGGCCACTACCGACTCCATGCTCGTAGGCTTTGACTTCGGCAAATATCAACTGTTTCCATTCATCGACGCTCAATTCCCTGGTGTCCACCGAGTGATCGTATTGGCTGGGCGGGGCGCCGTTCACCTCAGCCTCGTCGTACCACATATTGATGTAGGGATGCGACAGGGCCTGCAGCACAGTGATTCTCTGCTGGGATCGATTACTAGCATTCGACTGAGCAGGTCCCGGGCCATGTTCGCGTTCAGATTGATGTGTTCAACGCTGTCCGCTGGGAAGCACTCGTTTGGGAATAATTGATCGAATGGACACGGAGTGTACCTGATGTGACGGTTGAGGAATGGGATTCTTGGTGTTTACTTGGCTATGGGATTCTTTTGCATAGGATTGGGACTACTAGTTGTGGGATTCTTGGCTATGGGATTCTTGGCTATGAGATTCTTGACTGTGGGATTCTTGGCTGTGGGATTCTTGGCTGTGGGATTGGGATTCTTGGCTGTGGGATTGAGATTCTTGGCTGTGGGATTTGGATTCTTGGCTGTGGGATTGGGATTCTTGGCTGTGGGATTGGGATTCTTGGCTGTGGGATTTGGATTCTTGGCTGTGGGATTGGGATTCTTGGCTATGGGATTTGGATTCTTGGCTGTGGGAATTGGATTCTTGGCTGTGGGAATTGGATTCTTGGCTGTGTGATTTGGATTCTTGGCTGTGGGATTCTTGGCTGTGGGATTCTTGGCTGTGGGATTCTTGGCTGTGGGATTCTTGGCTGTGGGATTCTTGGCTGTGGGATTCTTGGCTGTGGGTTTCTTGGCTGTGGGATTGAGATTCTTGGCTGTGGGATTCTTGGCTGTGGGTTTCTTGGCTGTGGGATTGAGATTCTTGGCTGTGGGATTCTTGGCTGTGGGATTTGGATTCTTGGCTGTGGGATTTGGATTCTTGGCTGTGGGATTCTTGGATGTGGGATTGAGATTATTGGCTGTGGGATTGGGATTCTTGGCTGTGGGATTTGGATTCTTGGCTGTGGAATTGGGATTATTGGCTACAGGATTGGGATTCTTTGCTGTGGGATTTGGATTCTTGGCTGTGGGATTCTTGGATGTGGGATTGAGATTATTGGCTGTGGGATTGGGATTCTTGGCTGTGGGATTGGGATTCTTGGCTATGGGATTGGGATTCTTGGCTATGGGATTGGGATTATTGGCTACAGGATTGGGATTCTTTGCTGTGGGATTTAGATTCTTGGCTGTGGGATTGGGATTCTTGGCTGTGGGATTTGGATTCTTGGCTATGGGATTCTTGGCTGTGGGATTGGGATTCTTGGCTATGGGATTGGGATTCTTGGCTATAGGATTGTGATTCTTGACTCATAAGACAGGGATCAAGAGTACCGATATTTCCGGACGAGTTCACCGCATTTACCTTGGCCGAGTCTGCACATAATTTCGAACGGCCGGATTCAGTCTGACCAGAAAATCCTGCCCAGGAGTGCCAAGCAGTTCGGTGACTTTGGTCCACTGGTCGATATGATCAGCCCCTGGGAACAAGATCCTGCTGCGCAATATTTCGCCGAATATGCAGCCAATGCTCCAGATGTCAACGTTCTCTTGGTAGCCCATGCCCAGGATGACCTCGGGTGACCTGTAATAACGGGTCACCACGTATGGGGTCATCATGAAGGAGCCGCCGGCTGTTCTAGCCAGACCGAAGTCCAAGATTTTCAGCGTGCAATCGGTTCGCACTACTATGTTGGACGGCTTCAGGTCCTGAAAGTTGCGGGGTTCGGGGAGAATATCTTTGATTATTAGGGGGGCTTCATCGCCTTAGTGGCCCAGCAACTGACACTCTGGGAGGCTGGCCTAGCAACTGGGGATCTGGGAGGCTGGCCCAGCAACTGACACTCTGGGAGGCTGGCCCAGCAACTGAGGATCTGGGAGGCTGGCCCAGCAACTGAGGATCTGGGAGTCTGGCCCAGCAACTGACACTCTGAGAGGCTGGCCCAGCAACTGAGGATCTGGGAGTCTGGCCCAGCAACTGACACTCTGAGAGGCTGGCCCAGCAACTGAGGATCTGGGAGTCTGGCCCAGCAACTGACACTCTGAGAGGCTGGCCCAGCAACTGGGGATCTGGGAGGCTGGCCCCAGCAACTGAGCAACTGAGGATCTGGGAGGCTGGCCCAGCAACTGACACTCTGAGAGGCTGGCCCAGCAACTGAGGATCTGGGAGGCTGGCCCAGCAACTGACACTCTGGGAGGCTGGCCCGGCAACTGAGGATCTGGGAGGCTGGCCCAGAAAACCCCAGTGCAATGAAAACCTTACCCTATGGATAATCCCAGCGGAATGCAGGTGCCGAATGCCGCACAGCATCTGATAGAGCAAATAGGACAGCCGCTCGTGATCCAAATCCATCTGGATTATCTGACACAAATTGGCATCCATTAATTCCATCACTAGGTACACATCGGAGAACTCTTCCAATGTGGACTGCGGGCTGAACGCGTTCAGTAACCCGATGATCTGAGGTAAGAAAGAAGTTAATAGAAGTGAAAATTATGGTCACATTGGTACTTAACGATTTGGTATAAGCAAATTAATATTTAAACAAACTCACATTTTTATGATTTACAATTTTCATTAGCACAAATTCTCGATAAGCTCGTTTAGCATGGGTGACATTTTGAAAGGGCCTTGCCAACTTCTTTATTGCCACATTCTCGTTCCTGACGGAGTCGAAAGCGGCGCTGAAGGTGGAGATGGAGATAAACACTTGTTGATAGATTGAATGCTTCGGTTTATGGGCGATTCTTGATGGTTTATGGGCGATTCTTGATGGTTTATGGGCGATTCTTGATGGTTTATAGGCGATTCTTGATGGTTTATGGGCGATTCTTGATGGTTTATAGGCGAGTCTTGATGGTTTATGGGCGATTCTTGATGGTTTATGGGCGATTCTTGATGGTTTATGGGCGATTCTTGATGGTTTATGGGCGATTCTTGATGGTTTATGGGCGATTCTTGATGGTTTATGGGCGATTCTTGATGGTTTATGGGCGATTCTTGATGGTTTATGGGCGATTTTTGATGGTTTATAGGCGAGTCTTGATGGTTTATGGGCGATTCTTGATGGTTTATGGGCGATTTTTGATGGTTTATGCGCGATTCTTGATGGTTTATGGGCGATTCTTGATGGTTTATGGGCGATTCTTGATGGTTTATGGGCGATTTTTGATGGTTTATAGGCGAGTCTTGATGGTTTATGGGCGATTTTTGATGGTTTATGGGCGATTCTTGATGGTTTATGGGCGATTTTTGATGGTTTATGGGCGATTCTTGATGGTTTATGGGCGATTTTTGATGGTTTATAGGCGAGTCTTGATGGTTTATGGGCGATTTTTGATGGTTTATGGGCGATTCTTGATGGTTTATGGGCGATTCTTGATGGTTTATGGGTGATTCTTGATGGTTTATGGGCGATTCTTGATGGTGCATGGGCGATTCATGGAATGGTTTATGGGCGATTCTTGGAATGGTTTATGGGCGATTCTTGGAATGGTTTATGGGCGATTCTTGGAATGGTTTATGGGCGATTCTTGGAATAGTTTATGAGCGATTCTTGGAATGGTTTATGGGCGATTCTTGGAATGGTTTATGGGCGATTCTTGGAATAGTTTATGAGCGATTCTTGGAATGGTTTATGGGCGATTCTTAGAATGGTTTATGGGCGATTCATAGAATGGTTTATGGGCGATTCTTGGAATGGATTATGGGCGATTCTTGGAATGGTTTATGAGCGATTCTTGGAATGGATTATGGGCGATTCATGGAATGGATTATGGGCGATTCTTGGAATGGATTATGAGCGATTCTTGGAATGGATTATGGGCGATTCTTGATTATTTTAGGGGCGATTCCTGAAATGTTTTATAGGCGATCCTTGATGGACGATTCTTGATGATTTACTGGCAATTATTGACGGCTTATGGGCAATTTTTAACGGTTTATTGGTGATTTTTTGTGGTTTTCTGAGTGATTATTGGTGGTTTATTGGCTTTTTTATGGTTTATGGTCAATTCTCGATTGTTCCAAGGCAATTTTGGATGGTTTATAGGCGATTCTTGGAATCTTTAGAAAACTAGAAACTTAAATAGGTGATTTGTGAAGGTTTAAAAGATAATTGGAGCTTTACTAAGATTGTTGATACTCAGTGAGATCTTTGGAGGTTTCAAAAATATTAATATCTAAGTGTTGTCTGATTTACCACTAAGACTGACTTACCAAACAATGCCCTGGGCACCAGATCCTATTGGACGCAGGTTCTGATAGCGCTCCAATATGGTAAATGTTGAGTCACCAATTTCCACACAGTAATAGCCAGGTGGAGCAGGTTTCATTGACATGATTATAAATTTAGTTTTATTTAAAAAAAAGTGGCAACAATTTTACATGAAATCAAAAGGTAAAATATCTGTTACCATGGAATAAGGCTTTTTGGATTAAGTAAAATTATCTATATAATTAGAACACATTTTCTATCTACACATATGCTAGGTCATAGCCAAAGTAGTCTAGCACAATGCTCTTATATGCTAGCAAACCAGGCCTAAATCCAAGTGCAGTCATATTAGTTTGGGGTAAATTGAAATCTTGATTTGTCTGCTTGTGCAATTAATAGCCTTGGGAGAAAACCTTTAAGGCACAATAAAGCATCCATGCCTAACAATAAATAAAGTTAGGATTAGGGCCACTATATACTTGTATTATAGAGCTAAATATGACTACATATATATCTGCATACTTAATATATCTTATCTACTTATGGAAGTCAATAAAATGGGTAGTAATGCCTCTTACTAGTTGTGTATCAATGTTGCTTAAAAAGTGATGTTGCTCTAGCATTTGGGTTTATAATTATAGGCCTAATATTTTTAAGAAAAAAATAAAAATTTTAACTTTAGGAAAAGTTATCCCATTGAAAGTTATGTACATATAAAAATAATTAGGTTAAAAAAGGTTCTACTACTTTCTAGAAGTGAATAGGCTTAGCATAGATAGGCTTATTGATTAGGCCTATTATATAATAAATATTAGGAGGCCTATATATTATATATAGCCTATAGGCCTATTGCAATACCTAAACCAATCTAGCTAAGCCCCTAGGTCACTAGGTGGCAAGATACCTAAGTAAGATATAGTATAATTTAATGAACATAAAACATTTAAGTTTTGTTAAGTTCTTAGCCTAGGCTTAATAAAGTTTAAAGCCCTATTGCAGCCAATGGCCATTTTCGTGGACGGCGTCCGGCGCGGATTGGACTGGTGGCGGCGCGGCGCGCGGCGGCGGCGCGCGCGCGGCGGCGCGCGGTGGCGTGGTGTGTGGCGGCGGCGCGCAGCGCGCGGCGAGCCATTGACTGACTAATTGAACCAAATCACTGATCCTGGGGACTGGCCCTGGCGCAGTACAGGTAGATGTCTGGCGCGGGAAAGGGGGGCGTCCGGCGCGGTTCAGACCTTGGCTGCAATAGGGGTTTAAAGCTTAGGCCTATAATAAAATAACTCAACCTAAGTCTAAAATTAAAAATTGAATATTGGCTTGGATGGCATCAAAATTTTTGGTTGGATCAAATCAGGATAATAAAATAAGTTTTCCAATTTTTCTAGAGATTCTAGGGAGGGATTCTAGAATTTGGGTCAAGAATCCTACCTCTAGCTAGTCAACTATATTAAACACTAGTTGAGGAGGTGGGGGAAGGTCTGGCCAGCCACCCTAGGCCAAGCCATGTCGCATGCCATTCATCTAGCCTACCTAGTTTTAGAAGTAGAAGACTATAGGCCTAAGGCCTAGGCCTAACTATTGTAGGCCTATTGCAAAAACGTTTACTAAAAAGATGGTCAATTAGGCCTAATAAATGAAAAACTGAAAAGAAGCAAGCAATGTCGATTGCGTTACAAGTTACAGACGAGATCGTTTTAATGAATGTCTGATTTGAAGAACTGTCCCTGTGGGCCTGTGGCTTTCGTCTGTCGCTGTCGGTCTGACGGTCTGGAAACCCACACTGCCACACATTTAGGGTAGCCGCACTAGCCGGGATGCCCGAGGACAGTTATTAAGACGTTAGTAGTATTAGTAGTATTAGTATAGGAACAAGTGGCTCAGGCAAAATAGCCTGTTTAGCCAATACGAAAAGCTTGTACTGTACTGTACTGTTACTGTACTGAATATTTTTAAAAGTATGATCGATCTGAGTAGCAAAGAACATTTTCTATGAAATTAATCAAAATTCAATCTAGATCTAGTTCAAATTTTCGCCAAAAAGTGCATTGTTAAACAAGTTAAACATCCTTTTAATTTTGAAATACATTTTTTGAATATCAGCTCAAAAACAAGCTCAACATCGTTTGCCATCTGTTACAGTCTCGTTCAAAGTTCTTTGTGTCGGATCACTTTTCACTTTGAGTCTATTCTGGTTTTCAGTAGACTGCAGTTGCAGGGGTTGCCAATGCCAAATACATTTCGGGGGGAAGAGATTACGAGCTTGCTTGATTTGATTGGTTGGCCCAGCTGACCAACTGTTATTAAAAAAATTAATAGGCGACAGTCAACACAGCAGGCGATCAACTAGAAACCAAATCCATATAAATGGCACTCAATTTGAACAACTCTTAACTTGAAAATTGTGTAATCGAAATCGCGCATGAAATGATGCAAAGACTGGCCAGTTCAGAAGGAAATTTTCGTTTAAGCGCTGTTACTATCTCAGAATCAGAACCAGAACCAGAATCAAATCCCTGTACCGCTCTACTAGGTCCTCATAAGAATTTATAGTTACATGTAGTTCAAGAGAGGACCTTTTGGTGACTCAGTCACAACAAAGCAAAGCAACTACAGAAGGAAGTAGTTCTATAGAGAGCAAGCAGGGACAACTAAAACTTTTAATTTTAAAACTTTTAGCTGCCAGGCTGCAGCTACATGTATTATGCGCTTCGGTGCCAGCAGCAGAGGAGCTTGGAGTTGTTGCATGCGTGCAGGCATCACAAATTTGTACTTCTGTAAATCATATCTTTTGTACTTGGTGGTCTGCACTCACCAGCAATACAAACTGCAGTGCATGGCCCTTCTTGCAACAACCATTGCAGGAGCAGAGAGCCATTTTTGCGATTTATTTTGTCTCTCGAAAATCAGCAGAAAATGAAAAACAAATAACATTGAATAAGAAAATTGAAATTGTCAAATAATCGTGCAAAATTCATGTACATACAATTGCATCGATCAGTGCAGAAAATAAAATGAGAATGCCCAAGAACTATACTCAAGTATGAATAAGACAGGACAAACTACAGCAGGTCTCTTGGAACTTTTTAGGGGGCAGGTTTACCGAAAAAAATACATTACGGAGCATGGAGGCTTTCATTTTTCAGTACAAAAATTGTTATAATTAATGCTTTTGATATAGGAGGCAGACCCAACGTTTTATGATAAAGCAATAACAATTTTTGTGCTGAAAAAGCGAAAACCTCAATTCTCCGTGACGTATTTTTTGCCTCCAATTTTTTCCCAAGAAATGTATAGTTTCCATCCCATCCTTCCACACTTAAGTAGCCATTGTTAATACCGGACTTCTGAAGCAGCGGCAGTGCGACCAGCTGGACACCGCAGGTAAAGGAAATCGCTCGCCTTGGCAAAGCCGCCAGAACGCCCTGGCTCGCTAATTCCCAAACTCGCGCGTTTTTCATTATGGACCCGTTCGGCAGATCCGGCGGCTGATTGCTTCGGCTCGAACTTCTGGCGCAATCGGAGAGCTCCGAATTTCGGTCGGGTCGGACCGGTGCGCTGATTGCCAATTAGCAGGTTGGCGTGGTCTGGCACCGACTCTGATAGGAATAAGCAGCAAGTCGTTTGCTGCCCATCCGATTGGGTAGCAACCAAATTTTGCTGCTTCCGACTTTGATAGACAGGAAATTGCTGCTGCATCAGTGCGTCCATAGTCTGCGTGTGTAGATGGGCATTTGGGATTGTATCTCACAGTTGATATTCTCATCAACCTGGTTTACAGTGACATCAACCAACAGATACATGTACGCAATCATACACGTACAAAACCCAGGTCATCTAATAATATGTAATTATAGCAATCCTTAATTCACCTCAAGCCCAATTATCAGGCATCTCAAACTCTGCTCTGCATCAATCTTAGCCGTTTTGCCCTCACCATGATGCTCTTAATAGTGGCGCCTTGAATGAAAATCTTGGCAAATTTTACCCAACCAGCTGAGCCTCTTCGCTTTCTTAACAACGCGGACCGTTTTAATTCCACAGCGCACTCCATTAGCCTGGCCAGTTTGCGTAGTTTTACAGCTTGATCTGAGAACATCTGCACTACAGCGTCTGACAGTGGCAGCAGAAATGTTAAACCGTATGGCTTGAATGGCAGCCATTCGTCCAGAGCAGATATTCGAAGTCCATTTTTTGGCAATGAAATGCACTGCTTCTCGTCAATATCACGGGCACCTATATTGTTAAGAATGCGAGTTAGGAGAAGGGTAAGTTTATGTGTACTTAGTACCAAATGGTGGGGAAACTTAGTTGCACAGTTGCAGAGGGGTGGAAAGGTAAAGGTAAGGAGGTAAAGGTAAAGGCAAAGGAAAGGTAAAGGAGCTTGAAATAAGATGGTTGCGCAGAGGCAGGGGAAGGAGAAGGAATGGAATGAGGTGGGTGCGCAGAGGCGGGGGGAGGGGAAGGAATTGATTGAGGTGGTTGCGCGGAGGAGGGAGAAGGGGAAGAAATGGATTGAGGTGGGTGCACGGGGGCGGGGGAAGAAATGGAGGGGTGGGTGCAGAGAGGCGTAGGAAGGAATGGAGGGGTGGGTGCAGAGAGGCGTAGGAGGGAATGGAGGGGTGGGTGCAGAGAGGCGTAGGAAGGAATGGAGGGGTGGTCGCAGAGAGGCGTAGGAGGGAATGGAGGGGTGGGTGCAGAGAGGCGTAGGAAGGAATGGAGGGGTGGGAGCAGAGAGGCGTAGGAGGGAATGGAGGGGTGGGTGCAGAGAGGCGTAGGAAGGAATGGAGGGAGGTGAATGCTCAGAAGCGGGGGAAGGAATAGAGGGAGTTGTCTGCAAGGTGGCAAGGTGACTTAATTGTCATGGATCTCTTGATTGACTCACCTGTCGAACGAAACCAGTCTGAATGAGGAAAATGACCACCAAGAGCCGACGGGCCCTCGAGCTCCAGATGTTCAAGTTGTGTGGCTCGTCCGGAATTTCTTAGCGCAATCATTCGCTCAAGGTGCAACGCCGCCTGCTGGCCGACCTCATGGCGTTCGGATTCGGTCGGCATGGCTGCTTGTTGGAAAACTTTGCTTCGAACTGCTATGATGGGGTTCTCCTACGTGCTGTAGTCTATTCATATTTAATAGAATAAATGGCTCTGGACTTTGCCCATAGAAAGTTTCCCAGACTTCCACTAAATCAAATAACTCCTATCGGCTATAGGATTGCTACTGTTAGCAGCTTGTAAAACATATAATGTGTAAAGCATTTTGAATTGGTGGCAGACTACTGCTATCACTGCGGATAGTAAGTTTGGCCACAGATTTATAGTGGTCACCGCGGATAATGAGTTTGGTCACAGACTATAGTGGTCACCGCGGATAGTGAGTTTGGTCACAGATTATAGTGGTCACTGCGGATAATGAGTTTGGTCACAGACTATAGTGGTCACCGCGGATAGTGAGTTTGGTCACAGACTATAGTGGTCACCGCGGATAGTGAGTTTGGTCACAGACTATAGTGGTCACCGCAGATAATGAGTTTGGTCACAGACTATAGTGGTCACCGCGGATAATGAGTTGGTCACAGACTATAGTGGTCACCGCGGATAGTGAGTTTGGTCACAGACTATATTGGTCACCGCAGATAATGAGTTTGGTCACAGACTATGTGGTCACCGCGGATAATGAGTTTGGTCACAGAATATAGTGGTCACCGCAGATAATGAGTTTGGTCACAGACTATGTGGTCACCGCGGATAATGAGTTTGGTCACAGATTATAGTGGTCACCGCGGATAATGAGTTTGGTCACAGACTATAGT
>NIVC01000607.1:25000-75693 GCA_002269645.1 Macrostomum lignano
ATGATGCTGGATGACACTGAAGGATGCTGGATGATGTCGGATGACACTGAAGGATGCTGGATGATGCTGGATGACACTGAAGGATGCTGGATGATGTCGGATGACACTGAAGGATTCTGTATGATGCTGGATGATGCTGGATGACACTGAAGGATGATGGATGATGTCGGATGACACTGAAGGATGCTAGATGATGCTGGATAATGCTGATTGAAGCTGGTTAATTACTGGATGTCGAAAATTTCTGAATAATGGTTTAAAACAATATAAGAAGATGATTATGATGCATCAGCAATTGGATTAAAAGTACTGAGAAAAATGCCCTCCATGCACCCATCGAAACGAACCTCTTCGAAAGTCGATTTTGCTGACTTTTCTGATTCAACGCCGGCTTCTCCTCGGCCCACAGCAGAGCGCGGTTGCCCAGCGCCAAAGTGAGGCGTCGCATCAACAGCCGAATATAGTAGGAGGCCACTATCAGGGAGATTTCCCCGAACTCGCACAGTGTCACCACGGAGACGCCGATCCATAGGCCTGAGTTAGGTCAGGTGCTTCTTTTAGCAAAGCAAATTACAATTGACACTTTCGTTAAAAGGCTCCCTGCACCCACCTCACGCCTCACCCCAGTATTCCTACCCCTCTCTGCACCCACCTCACGCCTCACCCCAGTATTCCTACCCCTCCATGCACCCACCTCACGCCTCACCCCAGTATTCATTCCTACCCCCCCTGCACCCACCTCACGCCTCACCCCAGTATTCATTCCTACCCCCCTGCACCCACCTCACGCCTCACCCCAGTATTCCTACCCCTCTCTGCACCCACCTCACGCCTCACCCCAGTATTCCTACCCCTCCATGCACCCACCTCACGCCTCACCCCAGTATTCATTCCTACCCCCTGCACCCACCTCACGCCTCACCCCAGTATTCATTCCTACCCCCCTGCACCCACCTCACGCCTCACCCCAGTATTCCTACCCCTCCATGCACCCACCTCACGCCTCACCCCAGTATTCATTCCTACCCCCCTGCACCCACCTCACGCCTCACCCCAGTATTCATTCCTACCCCCCTGCACCCACCTCACGCCTCACCCCAGTATTCATTCCTACCCCCCTGCACCCACCTCACGCCTCACCCCAGTATTCATTCCTACCCCCCTGCACCCACCTCACGCTTCACCCCAGTATTCCTACCCCTCCATGCACCCACCTCACGCCTCACCCCAGTATTCATTCCTACCCCCTGCACCCACCTCACACCTCACCCCAATATTTCTACCCCTCCCTACACCCACCTTGCGCTTTACGCCTGCATTTCCTGTTCTGATTTGACCACCTCAAATAGAGCAGTTACTCACCCATAATGCCACCCAAATCGGAGAACAGGTTCACCAGCTCATAACTTCGTTCCTCGTACAGCTGTCTCACTGTTAGGGTCTTTGGATACACTCTGAGCTGCAGGAAGCTCTGCCTGATAATGCTGTGCACCTGTTGGCAATGCTCGTCACTATCGAACCTATCCAGGCTCTTATTCAGCCTATCATCCAGACACTCGCTCAGGTTAACACCGTGATACGCAATCGAGTGATTCAATGCATGATTAGTGTCGAATGCAGGATTAACAGCTCGCAGTCTGAGCAGATTAGTGTCAATCTCTTTAATCCGCGACTTCAGCATAGCGGCAATCCTGGCCAATCGGATTCGAGCGCCGCGAATTTGGAAATTCGGATCCGGCCAACGGCTCTGAAATACGGAGAAGTCGTAGGTGGTGTAGTTGCAGATGTTCAGGCAGCTGGACGGCTTCCTGCCGGTGCGCAGGTGCGGCAGCGCGCACTTCAGTCGGTTTAAACGCCGACCGATGACAGGGAATTTGGAGCTCAGCAGGTCAGCCACTCTGAGCCGATCTGTATAAGCCAGCCGACTGAAAGTTCTCAACGAGAGTCTGCCCGACTTCTCAATCAAGCTCATATTGTTAACTAAAAAGTCGCGCTGAAAAAATTGGTTAATCTCAGACAATAGTTTTGGCAGTTGCTTGGTGTCCTGAGCGCCCAGGAGGTCGTGACAGTAGTCTTCGTCTGGCCTCCGACCCGAGTGCGTTTTTACAAGGCCTTCAATAGTGCAGCCGCACTTCTCCTGAACACTTTTCAGATGCTCGAATGTTGTGCAGTCCGCCAGCTGCCGGTCGTAGACTTGGACAGTGCTGCAAACGAGGGTTGAGTAGGGTAGAGTAGATTAGAGAAGATTATAGTAGACTAGCAATCTACGCCCCCCGTTGGGGAGCCAAAGAAATGCAATACACGTTTTTTTAATAAGCTACATGTAGCCTTGAAATCTTAAAAAATCTCCTGTCAAACTTCTAACCCTAACCATAACCCTAAATGTAATATTTTTTCAATGAGTTTTTGCATGATGCTTCTATGATTTTTTCATGACGCTTCCATTATTTTTTGCATGACGCTTCCATGATTTTTCACATGACGCTTCCATGATTTTTCACATGTTGCTTCCATTATTTTTGCAAGCTTCTATGATAAACATCTTTAATAAGCTACATGAGCTAAGTTATAAGCTACCCTAACCCTAGCCCTAACCCAAATCTTAATGCTGTAACCCTGACCCTAACCCTGAACCTGAATCTATAGAGTAGATTCGAGTAGATTAGATTAGAGTAGATTAGAGTAGATTAGAGTAGATTAGAGTAGATTAGATTAGAGTAGATTAGATTAGAGTAGAGTAGATTAGAGTAGAGTAGATTAGAGTAGAGTAGATTAGAGTAGAGTAGATTAGAGTAGAGTAGATTAGAGTAGAGTAGATTAGAGTAGAGTAGATTAGAGTAGGGTAGATTAGAGTAGAGTAGATTAGAGTAGATTAGATTAGAGTAGAGTAGATTAGAGTAGAGTAGATTAGAGTAGAGTAGATTAGAGTAGAGTAGATTAGAGTAGAGTAGATTAGAGTCGAGTAGATTAGAGTAGATTAGATTAGAGTAGAGTTGATTAGAGTAGAGTAGATTAGAGTAGAGTAGATTAGAGTAGAGTAGATTAGAGTAGAGTAGATTAGAGTAGGGTAGATTAGAGTAGAGTAGATTAGAGTAGAGTAGATTAGAGTAGAGTATATTAGTGTAGAGTAGATTAGAGTAGATTAGAGTAGAGTAAATTAGAGTAGAGTAGATTAGAGTAGAGTAGATTAGAGTAGAGTAGATTAGAGTAGAGTAGATTAGAGTCGAGTAGATTAGAGTAGATTAGATTAGAGTAGAGTTGATTAGAGTAGAGTAGATTAGAGTAGAGTAGATTAGAGTAGAGTAGATTAGAGTAGAGTAGATTAGAGTAGGGTAGATTAGAGTAGAGTAGATTAGAGTAGAGTATATTAGAGTAGAGTAGATTAGAGTAGATTAGATTAGAGTAAATTAGAGTAGAGTAGATTAGAGTAGATTAGAGTAGAGTAGATTAGAGTAGATTAGATTAGAGTAGAGTAGATTAGAGTAGAGTAGATTAGAGTAGAGTAGATTAGAGTAGAGTAGATTAGAGTAGAGTAGATTAGAGTAGAGTAGATTAGAGTAGAGTAGAGTGGATTTAAGTTCCGTAAAGTAACTTGCATAGAAGTCGATGGACATTCCAAACATACATGTAACTGGAACCCTCACTGAAAACTATTGCTAATAAAAATCGAACACTACACATCCTTACGAGCGTACAAAGTGTGCTTAATCGAAATTCATTGAATAGTGAAATCAAGTCAATTAGTTTTAAACCTCAAGATCTCCGCACTTAAAAAAGATACTAAAAGATACAAATTCTCTTTTACGAACTTTAATTGCATCATGAAAAATTATAAATTCAAAGTGCAGTGAAAGCAGACAAGAAGTGCAGTAGTGAGGAGAGAGATGGAGAGAGAAAGAGAGGAGGAGAGAGAGGGTGAGGGTGAGAAGGAGAGAGAGTGAGAGGGAGAGAGGGGGAGAGGGAGAGAGGGAGAGAGGGGGAGAGGGAGAGAGGGAGAGAGGGGAGAGAGAGGGAGAGAGGGAGAGAGGGGAGAGGGTGAGAGGGAGAGAGGGGGAGAGGGAGAGAGGGAGAGAGGGGGAGAGGGAGAGAGGGGGAGAGAGAGGGAGAGAGGAGGGCACCTCCAATCTCAGGCACTGACATGGTAACGGTAGAGAGGACTGAACAAAGTCAGTTTAATTGAATTGCCGATATTTCGAAATTATTATATTTCTTCGTCAGGGCAAGTGAAGGGAGAGAGGGGGAGAGGAAGAGAGGGGGAGAGGGAGAGAGGGAGAGAGGGGGAGAGGCAGAGAGATGGGTTTTGGCAGCGACCGCACGCGGAACTCGTCAGCTGTACATGCTGACCGTGTTCTCGGTGTACACTCAACAGGAGCCAACCGGGCACTCACTCCAGCAGATGATCGAACGCTTGAAAATTGGTCCTCGCTTCGCAACGTTTCGTTGGAGTATCGGCCAAGTTGGTCTGAACTTGGCTGAGTGCCAACACCGTCTGCATGCCGCTGGGCGAGTTGATGCCGTACTCGCCAGGATAGGGGATCGTGTCCTGTCAACAGAAATCAATAGATTGCCTGTAAGCAGTGCCAGGCATTATCCTGGCGCACTTTGAGCGACATTGTCACACAACCGGCGAGAGGCATTGCTGCCCATTCCGCCGACTCCCCTGAGCAGGCACACGAGCGCGCGGATACGTACGCAGTCATACGCACAGGCACACACTCACAGGAGTGTACAGCGGCCCTAACTTTATTTATCGTTAGGCATGTACACTTCACTGTGCCTTGGGGTTGGTCCTCAATGCCGCTAATTGCAGGAGCAGAGCCCAGCCAAGATTCCAATTCAGCCCTAAATTAATGTGACTGCACTTGGAATCGAGCCTGGGCCGCTGGCACATCAGAGCGCCGCGCCAGACCACTGGGCTACGGCAGCGGGCTCATAGTAGCCTCTGATTGGTTGGTTTTTAAGTCACGTGACCTACAGGTCTGAAAATAAATAGCAAGCAACGTTTACTTTGTTTGTTTTGTAGGTAATCCTACTATGCGTAATCCCAGGTATTGATCTGAACAAAATATAGCAAATCTTTTATGGAAATTCAGATTCCTGGCTTAAGCTCCCATTGACACCATAATTTGCATCGCTAAATTAGCACTCGAAGATTTCTCCTGCCCGTGTCTGAAACCTTCAGCTAGAAGTTGGCGCAAATGAATATTCAACAGATTCTGGCTGTCATTGTTGCCGATAAATCTCGGCTGTTGTGATTTAATTAAATGAACTGCATTGTAAGGAGCAAACACCTACATGGGGTATGAGATTGATGCCTTGGTATCTGTGATGTTTCGGATTCACGATAGGGTTTCCAGTTTTTGTAATGGGATGCCAGTTTGTGTAATGGGTTGCCAGTTTGTGTAATAGGTTGTTAGTTTGTGTAATGGGTTGTTAGTTTGTGTAATGGGATGCCAGTTTGTGTAATGGATTGTTAGTTTGTGTAATGAGTCGCCAGTTCGTGTAATGGGTTGCCAGTTTGTGAAATGGGTTGCCAGTTTGTGCAATGGGTTGCCAGTTTGTGTAATGAGTCGCCAGTTTGTGTAATGGGCGCCACATTGAGTGTGAGAGGCGCCATTTTGAGTGTGAGAGGCGCCACTTTGAGTGTGAGAGGCGCCATTTAGAGTGCGAGAGGCGCCACTTTCAGAGTGTGCTGGGAGGAGTCCTTTACACACCGGAAACGAGACAGCAACCAGAAATCATCATATAAACTGCAATGTGCTTTCTAACAGGCATACCAGCTAAAAATGAGCTCAAAGTTAAACTGAGTTCGCGGCCTTCATCCCAGGCCTCAGCATCATTTGAATACATCAGCGCATAATTTGACTCAAAAAACATCTCCAGTAGCAAGCAGGAACAGCCGTAAGTCATTTTCAGCCACATCTTCCGGGCGGCGAGGAGGTTGCAAAAAATTAATGAATTTTCCTAGTGACCCGCATTTCTGCCTTAATAGCTCCTACGCACCGGGTCTGCAGTCCCCTGAGGCCGGCTTGAACTCTCTCGAAAAATTTGGCTCATTTGGTAGTGAATTTTATGAATTTATTCTCATTTTTACTTCTGGAGAAATTAGACAGAAAAAGGAACTCCTACGTAGGAGGAATATCCGGAACTGAAATACCCGGAACTGAAATACCCGGAACTGAAATACCCGGAACTGAAATACCCGGAACTGAAATACCCGGAACTGAAATACCCGGAACTGAAATACCCGGAACTGAAATACCCGGAACTGAAATACCCGGAACTGAAATACCCGGAACTGAAATACCCGGAACTGAAATACCCGGAACTGAAATACCCGGAACTGAAATACCCGGAACTGAAATACCCGGAACTGAAATACCCGGAACTGAAATACCCGGAACTGAAATACCCGGAACTGAAATACCCGGAACTGAAATACCCGGAACTGAAATACCCGGAACTGAAATACCCGGAACTGAAATACCCGGAACTGAAATACCCGGAACTGAAATACCCGGAACTGAAATACCCGGAACTGAAATACCCGGAACTGAAATACCCGGAACTGAAATACCCGGAACTGAAATACCCGGAACTGAAATACCCGGAACTGAAATACCCGGAACTGAAATACCGGAACTGAAATACCCGGAACTGAAATACCCGGAACTGAAATACCCGGAACTGAAATACCCGGAACTGAAATACCCGGAACTGAAATACCCGGAACTGAAATACCCGGAACTGAAATACCCGGAACTGAAATACCCGGAACTGAAATACCCGGAACTGAAATACCCGGAACTGAAATACCCGGAACTGAAATACCCGGAACTGAAATACCCGGAACTGAAATACCCGGAACTGAAATACCCGGAACTGAAATACCCGGAACTGAAATACCCGGAACTGAAATACCCGGAACTGAAATACCCGGAACTGAAATACCCGGAACTGAAATACCCGGAACTGAAATACCCGGAACTGAAATACCCGGAACTGAAATACCCGGAACTGAAATACCCGGAACTGAAATACCCGGAACTGAAATACCCGGAACTGAAATACCCGGAACTGAAATACCCGGAACTGAAATACCCGGAACTGAAATACCCGGAACTGAAATACCCGGAACTGAAATACCCGGAACTGAAATACCCGGAACTGAAATACCCGGAACTGAAATACCCGGAACTGAAATACCCGGAACTGAAATACCCGGAACTGAAATACCCGGAACTGAAATACCCGGAACTGAAATACCCGGAACTGAAATACCCGGAACTGAAATACCCGGAACTGAAATACCCGGAACTGAAATACCCGGAACTGAAATACCCGGTACTGGACCAGACACCAGAGTGCGCAACTTCAACATTTGTCTTGATTCGTATAAAGGTATGAATGCATAAAAACAGCCTACGATTGTATAGTTATCGGGAAGAAATATTGCAAGCGGCAGAAAGATTACACACAGCATGAAGTGTAGGATGCTACACAATAATTTTGTTACACTGCGTGCCCTTTTCTGTTTAGCTAAAGATAGAAACAGAAAAAAGCCAACAATATGGCTTGCCGCACACACACACACTGATTATGGCACTTTGTCATTGCCGAATTGTCTGACTGATTTCTCTTTTCTTTTTCGAGTACAAGCAGACCGTCTGGAAAAAAATTGACTGACTTTGCAGGATCTAAATTGACTGCGTGACGGTGGCCGTCTGTGCCATGTTAATTAATTCAGTAATACAATCAGGTAATGTAGGGATCTAAAGACCGGTAGGTTTCCGCCCTAAAAGACAGGTAGGTTGTCGCCCTAAAGACAGTAGGTTGTCGCCATAAAGACAGGTAGGTTGCCGGTCTAAAGACAGGTAAGTTTCTGCCCTAAAGACAGGTAAGTTTCCGTCCTAAAGACAGGTAAGTTGACAGGTAAGTTTCCGTCCTAAAGACAGGTAAGTTGACAGGTAAGTTTCCGTCCTAAAGACAGGTAGGTTGTCGCCCTAAAGACAGGTAAGTTTCCACCGTAAAGACAGGTAGGTTGCCGCTCTAAGACAAGTAGGTTGTCGCCATAAAGACAGGTAGGTTGTCGCCCTAAAGACAGGTAGCTAGCCGCTCTAAAGACAGGTAGGTTGCCTCTCTAAAAACGGATACCCTCATCAGCGAGGGCAGTTTCAGCTTATACATAGATAAGAAATACAATATACAATTCAAAATGCAGCCACTACCCAAACCCCAAAGCGCAGACCAATAGTCCAGATTCCCTATACCAATCTATCCCCCCACTCTTGTGCATCGCGTGCATTTTATTTCCATAAAGACTTAGTCGGCCAGTTCTGCCAGAAAATCCCAATCTTCTCGCCAACCTTCCCCGAGGGGAATCCGCAGAGACAACCGAGGGAGTCGAGTGGGGGGGGAGAGAGGGGAAAAATGCGCACTGGCGTTTAAAAATCCCCAAGCCGAAAGAAAGTCTAAATAGATCAGCAGCAGCGCCTTGCGCAACTGCCGTCTTATAGCGATCGCGCGTCCCATATTCTAGACTGGGGATTTGATTTAATTTGTCCTTAGCAACTGAGTTGTGTTCTTTCCCGGCTGTGTTCTTCCTGGCCTGCTCTGCTCTCCGCGATCCTCTCCTGCCTCCATCTCCGTTTTAGAGCACCTCGGTGTTGGGTGAGCCAAGACTCGGACAGACTACCAGTATAAACCAGTATAAAGCAATCAGTTTAAATTTATACGGAGCAGCAGCTAACGATTGAGACCGAAATTTTAGACTGGCATAGAGAAAAGACAAACAGAGACAAGTTAGACAGAGACATATAAAACAGAGATAAAACAGAGACAAGACAGGACATGCAGGGACAAGATCGATAGATTTAAGACCATATGGATGAGACAGGACAGAGAAGACAGAAACGCGGCACAGAAGCGGGAGAAACTCAGACGACTTCAAGAGGGTAGGTCGTAGAAAAGCCAGTTCAAGATCGTAAGGTCTTCCTCCCCGTGCATTCTGACCCCTCTTGACTTGGCTTCGCGTTTGGGGTCACTCGCATTTCACTCTTGAAAAATTATTTTGAGGACGTTTATAGCTGCTCCAATTGAAAGCGATCTTGGAGGACACTTATTGAACAAGCCGATTTCGATTTTGATCTATGGCTAGTGGAACCTATGAAAGAAAAAACACCTTTGCAACTTGAAATAAGTTCTTGCCTAAAGAGCGCCAACTTGATGTCTAAGGAGCGTCTAAATTGATACCGAAAGAGCGCCAGCATGATGTCTAAGGAGCGTCTAAATTGATGCCTAAAGAGCGACAACATGATTTCTAAGGAGCGTCTAAATTGATGCCTAAAGAGCGTCAGCATGATGTCTAAGGAGCGTCTAAATTGATGCCTAAAGAGCGTCAGCATGATGTCTAAGGAGCGTCTAAATTGATGCCTAAAGAGCGCCAGCATGATGTCTAAGGAGCGTCTAAATTGATGCCTAAAGAGCGCCAACATGATTTCTAAGGAGCGTCTAAATTGATGCCTAAAGAGCGTCAGCATGATGTCTAAGGAGCGTCTAAATTGATGCCTAAAGAGCGTCAGCATGATGTCTAAGGAGCGTCTAAATTGATGCCTAAAGAGCGTCGTCAGCATGATGTCTATGGAGCGCCAACATGATGTCTAAGAAACGTCAACATGATGTCTAACCGAACCTTTTGATGCACGGCAACCCTCAGGCCGCCAGTCTCCAGGCCCGTGGTGACGATCTCGCTATAGTAGTCGATGCTCTGCTTGACGTCAACACTCGGACTGTACAGGATGAGCACGAGGCCTTTCTCAACTCCGCTAGATTTAATCGATCGACTGTCGGCTTTAAACGAGAAACAATTGCCGTAGCCTCTGTGGTAGAAGACGGTGAAGTTGGCCTCGCTGCAGCGCTCCTGATTGTACTGGCAGTAGATCAGCATGTCGTAGATCCTGGCGCTGGCGGCGCTCATGTTGAACTTTGGCCACGAGTGCACCGCGTGCTCGAAACTGGCGTAGGCAATTTTGATGGCTTTGACCCGGCCGGCCGACTCCTCTTGCTTCGGATGAGGACCGGACGAATCTGGAGTGGACGCGAAACCGTAGCCCAGCATGTAGCTGGCTGTGAAATAATCGCTAATCTCGCGCGATTCAGTTCTCAACGAGTCTGAGTTGAGCGTTAGAAACTTTTTCATCAACGGGTCGCAGAAAGTGACGTCCGGGAAGGTGAACTGGTTGGTGAGCAGTCTGGTGGTGCTGGACACCGGATAGGCTCTGAACAGGCTGATCTGCTTGTAGGTGTGCAGCGTGAGGCCGGTGACGGCTCCCAGGACTACGCAGCCCCACAGCAGGCGCAGCCACGGCACCTGCTGGGCAAAGAATCTGCCCAGACCGTGAGCCGAGGTCCTTCCAGCGAAGCCGTGCAAGTTGGTGTAGAGCATCCGCTGCCGGTGATGATGCCGCAGCTTCCGTTCGCACTCATTTGTTGTCGAGTCGACGAAGCTGCTTGTGCAGTCGCCTCCATCGCAGCGGAGGCCGAATGACTCCGTCAGCGGGTTCATGGTGGATTTGCGATGGGGTCGGATCGACATGGGAGGGTCAGAATCGAGCTTCATATACACGACTGGTTAATTCTATAAGATCGAGTCTGATTGGCTGCTAAAACTGGAGCCCAGCGAGTCGCAGTTGGCGCAGAACGAAGTGGGTCAATTAATCTATGAAGGACTTCAAAAGTCTGTCGCAGTTATGTTGATAAAATTAGCCAAAATCGAAAAGAAATGGGCCAAACAGAAATTTGAAATTCTAGCGAAGCTTTAATAAAGCCAGTCTGTCGCGTATCTTTACGTAAAAATGACTGCAGGAATGAATGGAAATATCGATAAAAGTAGCGTTTTTACCGAAACAGACTACTAAATCTTGCTTAAATTGTGCATAAATACTCATTAGAAATATCTATAAGCACTTTAAAGATTGGTATCTACACGGTATCTACTAAGATTGGTATCTACACTTTATAAAATAGCTGAGACTAAAAAGTAAATTTCAAGACAGGGTGGGTGTCTGAGAACAGACAGGGACTGAGACAGGAATAATTAGGGACTGAGACAGGGATAATTAGGGACTGAGACAGGGATAATTAGGGACTGAGACAGGGATAATTAGGGACTGAGACAGGGATAATTAGGGACTGAGACAGGGATAATTAGGGACTGAGACAGGGATAATTAGGGACTGAGACAGGGATAATTAGGGACTGAGACAGGGATAATTAGGGACTGAGACAGGGATAATTAGGGACTGAGACAGGGATAATTAGGGACTGAGACAGGGATAATTAGAGACTGAGACAGGGATAATTAGGGACTGAGACAGGGATAATTAGGGACTGAGACAGGGATAATTAGGGACTGAGACAGGGATAATTAGGGACTGAGACAGGGATAATTAGGGACTGAGACAGGGATAATTAGGGACTGAGACAGGGATAATTAGGGACTGAGACAGGGATAATTAGGGACTGAGACATGGATAATTAGGGACTGAGACAGGGATAATTAGGGACTGAGACAGGGATAATTAGGGACTGAGACAGGGATAATTAGGGACTGAGACAGGGATAATTAGGGACTGAGACAGGGATAATTAGGGACTGAGACAGGGATAATTAGGGACTGAGACAGGGATAATTAGGGACTGAGACAGGGATAATTAGGGACTGAGACAGGGATAATTAGGGACTGAGACAGGAAAAATGCAGAGACCATAAAAGTACACAGACCAGAGCAGTACACAGACCAGAGCAGTACACAGACCAGAACAGTACACAGATCAAAAACAGTACACAGATCAAAAACAGTACACAGATCATAGCAGCACACAGACCAAAACAGTACACAGATCAAAACAGTACACAGATCAAAACAGTACACAGACCAGAACAGTACACAGATCATAGCAGCACACAGACCAAAACAGTACACAGATCAAAACAGTACACAGATCAAAACAGTACACAGATCATAGCAGCACACAGACCAAAACAGTACACAGATCAAAACAGTACACAGATCAAAACAGTACACAGATCAAAAACAGTACACAGATCATAGCAGCACACAGACCAAAACAGTACACAGATCAAAACAGTAGACAGATCAAAAACAGTACACAGATCATAGCAGCACACAGACCAAAACAGTACACAGATCAAAACAGTACACAGATCAAAACAGTACACAGACCAGAACAGTACACAGATCATAGCAGCACACAGACCAAAACAGTACACAGATCAAAACAGTACACAGATCAAAAACAGTACACAGATCATAGCAGCACACAGACCAAAACAGTACACAGATCAAAACAGTACACAGATCAAAACAGTACACAGATCAAAACAGTACACAGATCAAAACAGTACACAGACCAGAACAGTACACAGATCAAAAACAGTACACAGAGCAGAGCAGTACACAGACCAAAACAGTACACAGATCAAAACAGTACACAGATCAAAACAGTACACAGATCAAAACAGTACACAGACCAGAACAGTACACAGATCAAAAACAGTACACAGAGCAGAGCAGTACACAGACCAAAACAGTACACAGATCAAAACAGTACACAGACTAGAACAGTACACAGACTAGAACAGTACACAGATCAAAAACAGTACACAGAGCAGAGCAGTACACAGACCAAAACAGTACACAGATCAAAACAGTACACAGACCAGAACAGTACACAGACCAGAAGAGTACACAGAGCAGAACAGTACACAGATAAAAACAGTACACAGAGCAGAACAGTACACATCAAAACAGTACACTGAGCAGAACAGTACACAGACCAGAGCAGTACACAGACCAGAGCAGTACACATATCAAAACAGTACACATATCAAAACAGTACACAGAGCAGAACAGTACACAGAGCAGAGGAGTACACAGAGCAGAACAGTACACTGACCAGAGCAGTACACAGATAAAAGCAGCACACAGAGCAGAGCAGTACACAGACCAGAGCAGTACACAGACCAGAGCAGTACACAGAGCAGAACAGTACACAGAGCAGAACAGTACACAGAGCAGAACAGTACACAGAGCAGAACAGTACACAGAGCAGAACAGTACACAGAGCAGAACAGTACACTGACCAGAGCAGTACACAGATAAAAGCAGCACACAGAGCAGAGCAGTACACAGAGCAGAGCAGTACACAGACCAGAGCAGTACACAGAGCAGAGCAGTACACAGAGCAGAGCAGTACACAGACCAGAGCAGTACACAGAGCAGAGCAGTACACAGACCAGAGCAGTACACAGACCAGAGCAGTACACAGACCAGAGCAGTACACAGAGCAGAGCAGTACACAGAGCAGAGCAGTACACAGACCAGAGCAGTACACAGACCAGAACAGTACACAGAGCAGAACAGTACACAGACCAGAGCAGTACACAGACCAGAACAGTACACAGAGCAGAACAGTACACAGAGCAGAACAGTACACAGAGTATAACAGTACACAGACCAGAGCAGTACACAGAGCAAAACAGTTCACAGAGCAGAACGGTACACAGACCAGAACGGTTAGGCTAAGACAAAGTAAGCTGTAAAAGAGTAGCAGAGGGAGACAACAGTTATATAGAATTGTAGAGAGAGATGCCAGAGGTTGAGAAGAATAGGAACGAATTAAAACACACACACACATATCTAGCTCGTATCGGCCATCGAAGGCGCCTAGAAAGGCAATGGAGGTGCCAAAAGCCCGAGCCTTAAGCTATATATACCTGCCTAATTAGTTTTCGTATGTTGGAGTAGGTTTTCTCATGCACAGCGGCATTGTGATGCTCATTTTTGGGGTCGCTAACCCCCTAGCCAAAGAGTTGAACAATATAAAATTTCAAAGCCCAGAGTCCAATTTGAGCTATAAAACTGTTTGACAGAAATAAACTGCTGCAGCATCTGGTTTTAAAACTTAGAGAAAATTTTGCAGTTTTTAACGCAATCACTTTGAGAATGCAGCAACGCGAACGGAGTGGCACTTTGTTCAGCTACTTTAATAGCAATGATGGGTGAGTGAGAATTCTGTGCTCTGGATGGTTGCTAACGTGTGTTGTGGCTGTTGACTCATTTTTGGCGCTATATTGACTCTTTCTAGTAGCTGCTGACTCATTTTAGGCGCTATGCGGACTCTTTCTAGTGGCTACTGACTCATCTTTGGCGCTATACTGACTCTCTAGTAGCTGCTGACTCATCTTTGGCGCTATACTGACTCTCTAGTAGCTGCTGACTCATTTAAGGCTTTATACTGACTCTTTCTAGTGGCTGCTGACTCATTTTTGGCGCTATGCTGACTCTTTCTAGTGGCTGCGGACTCATTTTTGGCGCTATACTGACTCTTTCTAGCGGCTGCTGACTCATTTTTGGCGCTATTCTGACTCTTTCTAGTGGCTGCTGACTCATTTTAGGCTTTATGCTGACTCTTTCTAGTGGCTACTGACTCATCTTTGGCGCTATACTGACTCTCTAGTAGCTGCTGACTCATCTTTGGCGCTATACTGACTCTCTAGTAGCTGCTGACTCATTTTAGGCTTTATGCTGACTCTTTCTAGTGGCTGCTGACTCATTTTTGGCGCTATGCTGACTCTTTCTAGTGGCTGCGGACTCATTTTTGGCGCTATACTGACTCTTTCTAGCGGCTGCTGACTCATTTTTGGCGCTATTCTGACTCTTTCTAGTGGCTGCTGACTCATTTTAGGCTTTATGCTGACTCTTTCTAGTGGCTACTGACTCATCTTTGGCGCTATACTGACTCTCTAGTAGCTGCTGACTCATTTTTGGCGCTATGCTGACTCTTTCTAGTGGCTGCTGACTCATTTTTGGCGCTATACTGACTCTTTCTAGTGGCTGCTGACTCATTTTTGGCGCTATACTGACTCTTTCTAATGGCTGCTGACTCATTTTTGGCGCTATACTGACTCTTTCTAGTAGCTGCCGACTCATTTTCGATGCTTTTAACTCATTCTCCGTCACGGGTACTGACTCACGCAGACTCACGTACGCTCGTAGCATCTTATACATGCAGTTGTCTAGCTACTCTAGTACGAGTGAAGCCAGATCTACCAGCAGCCAAGGCATTTTTACTCAAAACTGGCAAGAAAAAGTACTCTAGTACACCGAGCGGAAGAGAGATGGAAAAATTGCTAAGCTTGCCCTGTCCCTGACCAAACAGTTGCTATGGCGACCGCGAGAGTTGTTGCAGCTTCTCTTTTGCTATGGGAAAATTATTCTATCCCACACATAACACGACCGTTCCTTCCCATCCAAGTTCATGAAGGTGTCAGTCCAAGGCCTTCAAAAACTATTGGCTTATCTTGCCCCCTGACTCCAGTTTTAGTACAAGTGATGACTCCTAGTTTTGGTGCCAGTGACTGTTTAGAGTTTCGGCGCCAGTGACTCTTTAGTTTCGGCGCCAGGGATTCTTTAGTTTTGGTGTCAGTGACTCTTTAGTTTTGGTGCCAGTGACTCTTTAGTTTCGGCGCCAGGGATTCTTTAGTTTTGGTGCCAATGACCCTTTAGTTTTGGTGCCAATGACCCTTTAGTTTTGGTGCCAATGACCCTTTAGTTTTGGCGCCAGTGACTCTTTAGTTTCGGCGCCAGTGACTCTTTAGTTTGGCGCCAGTGATTCTTTAGTTTTGGTGCCAATGACCCTTTAGTTTTGGTGCCAGTGACTCTTTAGTTTTGGTGCCAGTGACTCTTTAGTTTGGCGCCAGTGACCCTTTAGTTTTGGTGTAAATGACCCTTTAGTTTTGGTGCCACTGACTCTTTAGTTTTGGTGCCAGTGACTCTTTAGTTTCGGCGCCAGTGATTCTTTAGTTTTGGCGCCAGTGACTCTTTAGTTTTGGTGCCAGTGACTCTTTAGAGTTTTGGTGCCAGTGACTCTTTAGTTTTGATGCCAGTGATTCTTTAGTTTTGGCGCCAGTGACTCTTCAGTTTTGATGCCAGTGACTCTTTAGTTTTGGTGCCAGTGACTCTTTAGTTTTGGTGCCAGTGACTCTTTAGAGTTTTGGTGCCAGTGACTCTTTAGTTTTGATGCCAGTGATTCTTTAGTTTTGGCGCCAGTGACTCTTTAGTTTTGGTGCCAGTGACTCTTTAGAGTTTTGGTGCCAGTGACTCTTTAGTTTTGATGCCAGTGATTCTTTAGTTTTGGCGCCAGTGACTCTTCAGTTTTGATGCCAGTGACTCTTTAGTTTTGGTGCCAGTGACTCTTTAGTTTTGGTGCCAGTGACTCTAGAGTTTTGGTGCCAGTGACTCTTTAGTTTTGATGCCAGTGATTCTTTAGTTTTGGCGCCAGTGACTCTTCAGTTTTGATGCCAGTGACTCTTTAGAGTTTTGGTGCCAGTGACTCTTTAGTTTTGATGCCAGTGATTCTTTAGTTTTGGCGCCAGTGACTCTTCAGTTTTGATGCCAGTGACTCTTTAGTTTTGCCCCCCTGCAAAACTTGATGGTATGAATATACCTTGCATTGAATTCATAACATAACCTGCACCCATCCTCAACTCATCTGAATCGTCTTAACATTGATTAGCTTAGCTACTGCAGTGCTGTACTCTGCCCAAACAGCAGCAGCAGCAGCAGGCTGAGAACACTTCCCAAAGCTGCAGGTGTAAGTCAGGGAGAGCACAGTCAGAAAAGAAAGGGAATGAGGGGAAGAGAAAGAGAGAGTAGGAGGGGGAGAGACGGTGACATGAAAGCTTAGAAATTTCCTTCCCTCTCCTACCGGAATCCCCCAGCAGGCAGTTGCGAACAAATTGGAAGAAGCTTCCGTTTTGCTGCAGTGGCTAAGCTGGTTATAGAGAGGCAAAAACGGTCTGGATCTATCTGCTTTTTCTGCAGCCAATAGCTCTGGCAGAATCCTAGCTCTCGTCATTCTTTTGGCTGCCACAGTTCTCAACTTCCATTTTTTACCTTCTTTTCCAATCCCAAGCGACCAGAAGCAGAAACAGAAGCAGCAGCACGCCAAAGCCGCTAAGCCCTACCGACGACCAGAAGCAGCAATGGAAGCCAGCAACGCCAGAGCGGGAACTGGTCATCAAGATGGCAAAGACGCTGTAAACCAGGACAAGATTTGGAGACAGTTTCTTGAGAATGAGCAACGGCTTGACAAGCAGTGGTAAGTTGTGCGTGACCATGGTGATCTGTCAGTCAGCTTGTCTTTCCATCTGTTAATCAGGCTGTCTTTCTACCTGTCAATCAGCCTGTCTTCTAACCTATCAATCAGACTGTCTTCCTACCTGTCAATCAGCCTGTCTTCTAACCTGTTAATCAGCCTGTCTTCTAACCTGTTAATCAGCCTGTCTTCCTACCTGTCAATCAGCCTGTCTTCCTACTGGTCAATCAGGTTGTCTTCCTACCTGTTAATCAGGCTGTCTTCCTACCTGTCAATCAGCCTGTCTTCTAACCTGTTAATCAGCCGGTCTTCCTACCCGTCAATCAGGCTCTTTTAATACCTGTAAATCCTGTCTTTCCACGTGTTAACCAGCCTGTCTTCCTACCTGTTAACCAGCCTGTCAATCAGCATGTCTTCTAACCTGTTAATCAGCCGGTCTTTTTACCTGTCAATCAGGCTGTCTTAATACCTGTAAATCCTGTCTTCCCACGTGTCAATCAGCCTGTCTTCTAACCTGTTAATCAGCTTGTCTTCCTACCTGTCAATCAGCCTGTCTTCCTACTCGTCAACTCGTCAAAACAGCCTGTCTTTCTACCTGTCAATCAGGCTGTTTTTGCACCTGTCAATCAGCCATACTATCTGTCAATCAGCTTGTCAGAATCTGAATCAGAATCTGAATGTAATCATTAATTTAGCTACATTTTTAATTTCACACGCACGCAGGGAGCAGAACTGGGGCTTCATCTGCGAGTTTGATCCAAAGGTAACCACTCTAAGCTACTCAAAAAACTATATTGCAATTTTCTAAAGTTCATTCTGTACATGTACTTCAATACAAAATCATCCACCGATTGCTCTGCTTCAGGGCAATCCCAAGACTAAGAAAGTTCTCCCGGAAGAAGCATCTGTTTATTCCGAGAAGGTGCCGAACACGGACGCTGGTAACTATGGCAACCGATTGGCAACGGAGGCTGGACAGCGAGTGGCGCAGATGCAGGCCAAATTTGAGACGCAGAATCGCAGATCAAAGCCGGACAAGGATATCATTTGTTACTGAGCACAGGATAAACGGACCAATTATTTGTTTAACTAAGCCAGCGTACAGATAAATTATTATTCTACTTCGTATGAGCGTATTTTGAAAATTCATAAAATAGATAAAACTTGAAGCGATCGATATGCGATCTTTTGCAAAAACGATGAACGCAATTCAATACAATTAAATAAAAACAAACTTCAAATCTTAAATGTTCCTTCTTTTAACGACCAATTATGCCATCTTTCAGCAATTTTACTAAACCGGGCATAACAAAGAAAAGGTCTATTGAACAGGTGAAAGGGCCTATTGAACAGGTGAAAGGGCCTATTGAACAGGTGAAAGAGCCTATTGAACAGGTGAAAGGGCCCATTGAACAGGTGAAAGGGTCTATTGAACAGGTGAAAGAGCCTATTGAACAGGTGAAAGGGCCCATTGAACAGGTGAAAGGGCCTATTGAACAGGTGAAAGGGCCTATTGAACAGGTGAAAGAGCCTATTGAACAGGTGAAAGAGCCTATTGAACAGGTGAAAGGGCCCATTGAACAGGTGAAAGGGTCTATTGAACAGGTGAAAGGGCCTATTGAACAGGTGAAAGAGCCTATTGAACAGGTGAAAGGGCCCATTGAACAGGTGAAAGGGCCTATTGAACAGGTGAAATGGCCTGTTGAACAGGTGAAAGGGCTTATTGAACAGGTAAAAGAGCATATTAAACAGGTGAAAAGGGTCTATTGAACAGGTGAAAGAGCATATTAAACAGGTGAAAAGGGTCTATTGAACAGGTGAAAGGGTCTACTGAACAGGTGAAATGGCCTATTGAACAGGTGAAAGGGCCTATTGAACAGGTGAAAGAGCATATTAAACAGGTGAAAAGGGTCTATTGAACAGGTAAAAGGGTCTATTGACCAGGTGAAAGGGCTTATTGAACAGGTAAAAGGGTCTATTGAACAGGTGAAAGGGCCTATTGAACAGGTGAAAGGGCCTATTGAACAGGTGAAAGGGCCTATTGAACAGGTGAAAGGGCATATTGAACAGGTGAAAGAGCATATTAAACAGGTGAAAAGGGTCTATTGAACAAGTGAAAAGGCCTATTGAACAAGTGAAAGAGCCTATTGAACAGGTAAAAAGTTCTATTAAACAGGTGAAAAGGCCTATTAAACAGGTAAAAGGTTCTATTGAACAGGTGAAAGGGTCTATTGAACAGGTGAAAGTTTATTAGAACCATAAGAAAGAAATTAAATACCTGGTAAAATAAATCATAACGCAGTACAAAGACAGTAGCATGTGTTGTTTGCTCTTTTTTCTTTCTCATTCGTGATAGCTTTTTACTAAGTATAGTTTCTGCTTAATATTTTATTCAAATTTTATTGCTGAGCTGAGCGAGAAAGCAAAACACAATACAATTTGAAAAACAAACAAAAATAACGCAGAGAAAAAACATTAAAAACAGGGAGCAAACAACAAAGATTTTAAGTGATGGGATTAAAGGATAAAAAAGGAAATTGACTGGTAGAACTGGTTTCTGAAAACAACGGATATAAAAGTTTGTTTTATATTTTATTGCATTCATTTGAATTATTAATAATTAGAAAGTTGAAATTGCCAAATATTTATTGCATCAGTGACCAAACAAGAGCGCTGCATTTAAAGCTATTAAGAAACTAATTAAAATTTACTTAATTATATAGGAAGAAAAGGTTGGAAACAGCTTGATTTGCTGTGAACTGTGAATAGCGATTCACGACAGACACACAGTCTCTGCTCTTTAACACTGCTCTGCCAGTCTTATCACAGGCGAATTACGAAATTATTTATCATATATATAAACATAAAACTGATTTATTTACCATATGCGCTTCATGCTACTTAAAACAAATTAACGGCGACAGTAGGAAAAATAGAAAATTTAATTATTAGATAAATTTAAATATTTTCATTAATACATTTCATGCCTACTTCGGTACATAGAAGACAGGAAGAAAAGGACAAGATTTCGGCGGCCCATATTTATATTTTGACGTCCTAATCTATTTCCAGTAGTAACTTAAGCTTAAGTTAAAATAAGTTAAGCAATAATCATTTATTCAGTAGCACAGTGAAACAAATTAGCTTTAGAAATTAGTTTAACTATTAATTTACAAATGTAACAAGTTCTAAACCCAGTCACATATTCCACTATTGGTAATAACCACAGATACTGCAGTAACTAGATATGTCGTTCGCAATTAAAATTGTTAAAAAGCAGAGCCACTACTCATTATTCAGTAGTTTGTCTGAGCAGTGCCACTCGAATTTTATGTGGCAGCTAAAATTTCCTTTTCTTCCTCGGGGTTTACTAACTCCGGACCAAATGGGGTTAAGAATGAACCACAAGCAGTTAACTCGATGTTACAACAAGTAAACGCAAGGGGGACAAAACAAGGGGCAGGCCTAATCTGGCTCAGCCAATGAGAGAGCAGTAAGGAGAGAGGTCAAAGTCAGAAGGACGAAACTCAGTTTAGGGGGCAGGCCTAATCTGGCTCAGCCAATGAGAGAGCAGTAAGGAGAGAGGTCAAAGTCAGACGAACGAAACTCAGCCTAGGGGTGGGGGGCAATTCAGATCAGCCAATGAGAGAGCAGTAAGGAGAGAGGTCAAAGTCACACACAAGCGGGCAAGAGGAAAGCAAAAACTAGTTTATCGGCCTGGCTGCAGGCTGGGGCGCCACCCCTTTTCTCTTGCTCGCCACGCACACGCGCTGGATTTGGCTCTCTCTTTTTAAATAATTTCGAGTCTGAGGCAGTCTGGAGTCGGTAAAACAAGGAAGATGCAAACTTAGTGGACCGTGTTTGTAGAGAACCAGAAGCAATTATTTCAGCTTGAAATACGTAAATATCTTGTAAAATTTCATAACTTTTTTCTTTACTTATTACTAAAGACAAAAAACGCAGATTCTGCTACTGAAAAAGGGTAGGTGAGTGCATTTTTTGCGAGTGACATATCTACTGATTCTAACATCTGTCGTAATACTCGTAACTAGCAAACTACAGTTTTTTTACAATACGGCACTAGCGCCATTATAAATTATCGTTCAAAGCAGTTTATGCTCAATAATTTAGAGTTGAGTGCTCATCATACTTGTTACTAAACACTAAACAGCAAGCAATGAAATCAAGTTTTGCAGTCTCGCAAAGCTGAAGAAAACAAAATATAGCATTTATTAGAACATTTATTAAACACATTTGCGCCAGAAAAAACCGTGCAGACACTGACGTTCAAAATTGTTGCGCTTGACTTTTTGCTTGAATATAGAAGAAGCCGATCAGCAACAGGTGAATTTATTCTGATGAAGGTCGGATTGCACTTCACTTCTTCAAACCTGCGAAATATTGAAAAAATATAGAAATTGTTTGAGTCTGTCTGTCTGGCTTCCCATCTGTCTGTGCCTGTCTGCCTGCCTGTCTGTCTGGCTTCCCATCTGTCTGTCTGCCTGTCTGTCTGTCTGGCTTCCCATCTGTCTGTCTGTCTGTCTGCGTTTGCTTTTGTGACTGTCTTCCCGTCCGTCTTTTATCTATCTATCTATCTATCTATCTATCTATCTATCTATCTATCTATCTATCTGTCTGTCTATCTATCTATCTATCTATCTGTCTATCTATCTATCTGTCTATCTATCTATCTATCTATCTATCTATCTATCTATCTATCTATCTATCTATCTATCTATCTATCTATCTATCTATTTGTCTACCAACTATCTATCTATCTATCTATCTATCTATCTATCTATCTATCTATCTATCTATCTATCTATCTATCTATCTATCTATCTATCTATCTATTTGTCTACCAACTATCTATCTATCTATCTATCTATCTATCTATCTATCTATCTATCTATCTTTCTATTTATCTATCCTATCTATCTATCTATCTATCTATCTATCTATCTATCTATCTATCTATCTATCTATCTATCTATCTATCTATCTATCTATCTATCTATCTATCTATCTATCGATCTATCTATCTGTCTGTGGTTTTCTTAGTGTCTCAGTTAGTCTGTTTGTCTGTCTGTCTGTCTGTCTGTCTGTCTGTCTGTCTGTCTGTGTCTGTCTGTCTGTCTGTCTGTCTGTCTGTCTGTCTGTCTGTCTGTCGGTCTGTCTGTCGGTCTGTCTGTCTGTCTGCCTGCCTGTCGTCAAACCTGTCCGTCCCCAAGTCTGCAATACCTCCCAGTTCCCCCAAAAGCATCTGCCTGACTCACAAGCCAGAGCCTCATCAGCGTAGAATCTGACATCGGCGTCGGAGTCCTTGATCAGCTCGGCCAGCGGTCCAGAGACGTCCTTCTTCACCACGCTGAAAAATTAAATTTTATAAATAAGATAGAAAGCAGTTTAAGGCTGAGATAATGCGGAAATTACAAACCTGGCGTCCAGATTCTTAGCCAATCGGATCAAAGCTTTAACTAGGGCCATTCTCACGTTAGGCACCTTGTCCGCTGACAGCTTCATCAGTTGAGGCAGCAGAAGAGGTATGCATGAGGCTGGACCGTTTTCAATGAGCTCCTGGTTTGGGGTTGACAAGGCGGATTTTCTTAGGCGCTTAGAATGCAGACAGTTAATCTAGGCCAATATCTGAGCTAATGCTAGCTAATCTAAGCTACTATCTGAGCTAATGATAGCTAATCTAGGCCAATATCTGAGCTAATGCTAGCTAATCTAAGCTACTATCTGAGCTAATGATAGCTAATCTAGGCCAATATCTGAGCTAATGCTAGCTAATCTAAGCTACTATCTGAGCTAATGATAGCTAATCTAAGCTACTATCTGAGCTAATGCTAGCTAATCTAATCTACTATCTAAGATAATGCTAGCTAATCTAAGCTACTATCTGAGCTAATGATAGCTAATCTAAGCTACTATCTGAGCTAATGCTAGCTAATCTAAGCTACTATCTGAGCTAATGATAGCTAATCTAGGCCAATATCTGAGCTAATGCTAGCTAATCTAAGCTACTATCTGAGCTAATGATAGCTAATCTAAGCTACTATCTGAGCTAATGCTAGCTAATCTAAGCTACTATCTGAGCTAATGATAGCTAATCTAGGCCAATATCTGAGCTAATGCTAGCTAATCTAAGCTACTATCTGAGCTAATGATAGCTAATCTAAGCTACTATCTGAGCTAATGCTAGCTAATCTAATCTACTATCTAAGATAATGCTAGCTAATCTAAGCTACTATCTGAGCTAGTGATAGCTAATCTAGACCACTATCTGAGCCAATGCTAGCTAATCTAATCTACTATCTGACCTAATGCTAGCTAATCTAATCTACTATCTAAGCTAATGCTAGCTAATCTAAGCTACTATCTGAGCTAATGATAGCTAATCTAGACCACTATCTGAGCCAATGCTAGCTAATCTAAGCTACTATCTGAGCTAATGATAGCTAATCTAGGCCAATATCTGAGCTAATGCTAGCTAATCTAAGCTACTATCTGAGCTAATGATAGCTAATCTAGGCCAATATCTGAGCTAATGCTAGCTAATCTAAGCTACTATCTGAGCTAATGATAGCTAATCTAGGCCAATATCTGAGCTAATGCTAGCTAATCTAAGCTACTATCTGAGCTAATGATAGCTAATCTAGGCCAATATCTGAGCTAATGCTAGCTAATCTAAGCTACTATCTGAGCTAATGATAGCTAATCTAAGCTACTATCTGAGCTAATGATAGCTAATCTAAGCTACTATCTGAGCTAATGATAGCTAATCTAAGCTACTATCTGAGCTAATGCTAGCTAATCTAAGCTACTATCTGAGCTAATGATAGCTAATCTAGGCCAATATCTGAGCTAATGCTAGCTAATCTAAGCTACTATCTGAGCTAATGATAGCTAATCTAAGCTACTATCTGAGCTAATGCTAGCTAATCTAATCTACTATCTAAGATAATGCTAGCTAATCTAAGCTACTATCTGAGCTAGTGATAGCTAATCTAGACCACTATCTGAGCCAATGCTAGCTAATCTAATCTACTATCTGAGCTAATGCTAGCTAATCTAATCTACTATCTAAGCTAATGCTAGCTAATCTAAGCTACTATCTGAGCTAATGATAGCTAATCTAGACCACTATCTGAGCCAATGCTAGCTAATCTAAGCTACTATCTGAGCTAATGCTAGCTAATCTAATCTACTATCTAAGCTAATGCTAGCTAATCTAAGCTACTATCTGAGCTAATGATAGCTAATCTAGACCACTATATGAGCCAATGCTAGCTAAACGAAGCTACTATCTGAGCTAATGATAGCTAATCTAGACCACTATCTGAGCTAATGCTAGCTAATCTAAGCTACTATCTGAGCTAATGATAGCTAATCTAGACCACTATCTGAGCTAATGCTAGCTAATCTAAGCTACTATCTGAGCTAATGCTAGCTAATGCAAGCTACAATCTGAGCTAATGCCAGCTAATCTAGACCACTATCTGAGCTAATGCTAGCTAATCTAAGCTACTATCTGACTTAATGCTAGCTAATCTAAGCGACTTTAGGAGCTAATGCTAGCTAATTTCAGGCAATAATCTGAGCTTTAAACAGAGATATCAAATTTTGTAAATAACCAAGACCAAGTCTCACCTGAGCGGTCAGCACCCACACTTTCCTAAACTGATAATTGCCATCGGTAGCCAGAGAGGCCAAAGCCGAGTTCTTAGCCAAGCCTTCGGCTAGAGTTTTCCGATCGCGCACGATTCGCCCCAGCCCAATGGCAGCCGCCTGGCGAATGTCGTGCGCCTGATCTCGAAGCCAGGACACGTAGGCTGGCAGGATTGTGCTGGTCACCTGACTGTCATCCTGCGGCATTGTTGAGGAATACTTCTATATGAGTATGGGTTAGGATTCTTGGCTGTGAGATTGGGATTCTTGGCTGTGGGATTCTTAGCTATGGGATTGGGATTCTTGGCTATGAGATTGGGATTCTTGGCTAAGGGATTGGGATTCTTGGCTATGAGATTGGGATTCTTGGCTAAGGGATTCTTGGCTATAGGATTTGAATTCTTGGCTATGAGATTGGGATTCTTGGCTATGGGATTGGGATTCTTGGCTATGGGATTGGGATTCTTGGCTGTGGATTGCGATTCTTAGCTAAGGGATTCTTGGCTACGGAATTGGAATTCTTGGCTATGAGATTGGGATTCTTGGCTTATGGGATTGGGATTCTTGGCTATGGGATTGGGATTCTTGGCTATGGGATTGGGATTCTTGGCTGTGGATTGCGATTCTTAGCTAAGGGATTCTTGGCTATGAGATTGGGATTCTTGGCTAAGGGATTCTTGGCTATGGGATTGGAATTCTTGGCTATGAGATTGGGATTCTTGGCTATGGGATTGGGGTTCTTGGCTAAGGGATTCTTGGCTATGGGATTAGAATTATTGGCTATGAGATTGGGATCCTTGGCTATGGGATTGGGATTCTTGGCTATGGGATTGGGATTCTTGGCTGTGGATTGCGATTCTTAGCTAAGGGATTCTTGGCTATGGGATTGGAATTCTCGGCTATGAGATTGGGATTCTTGGCTAAGGGATTTTTGGCTATGGGATTGGAATTCTTGGCTATGAGATTTGGATTCTTGGCTGTGGGATTCTTAGCTATGGGATTGGGATTCTTGGCTGTTGGATTCTTAGCTATGGGATTGGGATTCTTAGCTATGGCCGGATTGGGATTCTTGGCTATGGGATTGGGATTCTTGGCTATGGGATTGGGATTCTTGGCTATGGGATTGGGATTCTTGACTATGGGATTGGGATTCTTCGCTATGGGATTGGGATCCTTGGCTATAGGATTGGGATTTTCTTTAAAAAGGCATTAAAAAGCAAACTAATTCTCACCATTGCGCTAAGCAGTTCGGGAAGGTTTTTCACAACGCCGAGACGAACTCGCCAATTTTGGTCGTTATAGAGCTTCAACAGGCTCGGTATGATGGTGGCCTTCATGTCTGATGGCGATGTTATCTGATTGAGACGTAGGTTTGGGTTTGAAAGTGTTAAGTGACTCATATCTAAATATACATATACACGGATGACTCATAACTAACTAACCATATGTACATGGATGACTCATGATAATCCATATGCACATGGATGACTTATAACTATCCACATGTGCATTGATGACTCATTACTACCTATGTGTATTGATGACTCATAACTATACACATGCACATGGATGACTCATTACTATCCACATGTACATTGATGACTCTCACGAAACTGCACTCACGCTGAGCACATCTTTGAGATGATCAAACACCGCCTGCTTGGCGGCAGCGGATCCGCTATCTGTAATTAAGCTGACCATAGTCTTCACCACCTCAGACGCGTCCTCTTTGCGCAGTTTCGGCAGCAGTTTCACCGTCTCCGCAATGATCTCGCGTCTGACTCGTTCGTCGTGCTCATTAACCAGGTGCTCCTTGAGCTTGGGCACCAGTTGACCGTTGAGTTCCTTGGGACTGGCTTCAGCGAATGCGGCCAAGTTACTAGCAGTGGCCCGACGAACCTCCGGCTCGTTGTCCTCCCATAGGCGGATGAAGATGGGGCCTGATGATGGTGAAAAAAATTATCCCAAAATTATCCCAAGAATCGAATATATTATTATCCCAAATTTATCCCAAGAATCGAAGATATTATAATCCCAAAATTATCCCAAGAATCGAAGATATTATAATCCCAAAATTATCCCAAGAATCGAAGATATTATTATCCCAAAATTATCCCAAGAATCGAAGATATTATTATCCCAAAATTATCCCAAGAATCGAAGATATTATTATCCCAAAATTATCCAAAGAATCGAAGATATTATTATCCCAGAATTATCCCAAGAATCGAAGATATTATTATCCCAAAATTATCCCAAGAATCGAAGATATTATTATCCCTAGAATCTAAGGATTACTCCCCTAAATTACCCCCCCCCAGGGCCAAAATTATTATCTAAAAATTATCCCTCAGAATTATTATCCCAAAAATGATCCCCAGAATTATTATCCAAAAATGATCCCCAGAATTTAGTATCCCAAAAATGATCCACAGAAATAAAGAATTATTATGCCAAAGCTATTCCCAGAATCTAAGGCATAATCAAACTATGATAATTCAGAAATTCATACAAGAGTAGATTAATAATCTGGCAATACTCACACAGACTCTTGCCAATTTTATTATAAGCAACCTGCAATTCGGCCAACTGAGAAGCAAAATTCTGCCTTGTATTCCTGTGCGCATCCTCAGAGTAGCGCTCCAACACTGGCATAACAATGGCTTCCAGATCTTTCTCGTTGCAGTATTGGATCATCTGCATCAGCGAGCGAACTGAGGCCGCCCGGAGGTCGCGATGGTTGTCGTTGGACAGGGCCACCAGGCTGGTGAGAATCTCCGGCCTGTCTTTAGCAGCCTGTTGGGCAAGCTGGCCCAGCTGACAGACTGCGGCCTCGCGCACCAGCAGGATTTCGTCCTCCTGGCTTGCGGCGTTCAATAGTCGGCCTTTCAATTCGGATTTGTGATCAGCTGATTGGGTCTTGCAGTAGCAGGGCACTATGAGGCGGCAGCCGGCTCGACGGGAAGAGCAGAACAGGTCGTCTGGGGATGACCGGATTAGGGGATAGACGGTTAGACAGAGTACCATTAGGGGATTAAACATTACTAGGATTAGTATATTAGGGGATTATTACACTATCCTATTAGGGAATTAAACATTACAAGGATTAGTATATTAGAGAATTATTAAACTATCCTATTAGGAAATTAAACATTACTAGGATTATTATTACAGAATTATTACACTATCCTATTAGGGAATCAAACATTACTAGGATTATTATTACAGAATTATTACACTATCCTATTAGGGAATCAAACATTACTAGGATTATTATTAGAGAATTATTACACTATCCTATTAGGGAATTAAACATTACTAGGATTATTATTAGAGAATTATTACACTATCGTATGAGGGAATTAAACATTACTAGGATCAGTATATAAGGGAATTATTACATTATCCCATTAGGGAATAAAACATTACTAGGATTAGTATATTAAGGAAATACACTTTCCCATTGGGGAATTAAATAATACATTTGCCATACTAGCGTGGTACGTTAATTTATAGCTGCTATCATATCTATCAAAAAGTAATTTTTCACCTTCAAACACAGACTTGATCAGCGGCAGGCAGATAGAATCCACTTGGGCGGCGGTCAGATCCGCAATGACCCGAATCAGGGCATCGGCGGCGGCCTCTCCAACTACAACCTCTTCAACCTGGGAGAGCACCCGACCCAGCAGGGGCACCAGACAGACGCAGCTGTTGCGCTCCATGTGCTGCGGGAAATTGCCCAGCTGCTGACAGATCTCCAGCAGAAGCTCGTCTTCCCCGTTATTGATGGAGGCTGTGATGAGCTCTGTGGGTGGCGAGCAATTAGATATTAGCCAAGAATCCCATAGCTAAGAATCCCAATCCCATAGCTAAGAATCCCATAGACAAGAATCCCACAGCCAAGAATCCCATAGACAAGAATCCCACAGCCAAGAATCCCATAGCCAAGAATCCCACAGCCAAGAATCCCAATCCCACAGCCAAGAATCCCAATCCCATAGCTAAGAATCCCATAGCCAAGAATCCCAATCCCATAGCTAAGAATCCTAATCCCATAGCCAAGAATCCTAATACCATAGCCAATAATCCCAACCCCATAGCCAAAAATCCCTTAGCTAAGAATCTCAATCCCATAGCCAAGAATGCCAATCCCACAGCCAAGAATCCCAATCCCATAGCCAAAAATACCTTAGCTAAGAATCTCAATCCCATAGCCAAGAATCCTAATCCCACAGCCCAAGAATCCCAATCCCATAGCCAAGAATCCCAATCCCATAGCCAAGAATCCCAATCCCATAGCCAAGAATCTCAATCCCATAGCCAAGAATCCCAATCGCATAGCCAAGAATCCTAATCTCATAGCCAAGAATCCCAATCCCATAGCCAAGAATCCCAATCCCATAACAAAAAATCCCACTCTTGTAGCTAAGAATCCCAATCCCATAGCCAAGAATCCCAATCTCATAGCCATGAATCCCAATCCCATAGCCAAGAATCCCAATCACATAACCAAAAATCCCATTATTGTAGCCAAGAATCTAGTTTAAAAGTATTTATCTGCATAGATTCAATTAATAACAAAAAAATGTCTAATGTGCATTTATTTACTTACCATCAACCTTAGGTACAAGAGTATCCTTGATCTTACTAGAGCCCAATTTCTCAGCAATGATTGACATGGTGCGAACTACGCGAAGCTTTTCCTGTGCAAGTGAAGTATGCAGGTATTCATAATCAGTGACATTCAATTCAAAATGTAAAGATACTAAAAAGACAAATTGATTAATATTAACACAACTCACAGCAATTTCAGCCTCATAGATTCTCAAATATGGAGGTATTTTGTCATAATTCTTTGCAATTTCTTCCTCTGAGAAACTTAGGCCAGTAATGGCATGAATGAGGGCATCAACACTATCAGCATCAACAGTCATAGTTGGTTGAGAGCCAAGTTTAGTTAGCTTTCACGGTTGGTAACAAAGATTGAGAAGTATGAATGACTTTTTATGAAGAAAAAAAATGCGTATTTTTCTGCAATAAAAATAGTTTATTAAGAAATTTAATTTAATTAATTAAAATGCTAAGCTATAAACACACATTAAATTATGTCTAAATTTTATCTACTCACTTTAGTTAGTTTAAACTCATTATGAAAATAAAAATATAGGGACAAGTATTGAGTAGTCCCTAATAGGATAACTATTTATGAGGTATTTATTTCAGTTTCACTATATAAATAATACTGGCAATATTTATATGGACCATGCAAATGATGCTTGTCTTACTTTAAACCAAAAAATGGCCATGGTCTGTGCACTACCCCTAAGTTGTTTTTGCACTGTGGACTAGTGATAGACCAAATATGGGTTTTTGCAAGTTTCCAAAACCAAATCCAACTGTACAAAAAATTTTTGAATCTGAATCTGAATATTTGAATATGTTTCCAAATGTAAGCAAAAAGTAAAAGGTAAATGACTGGAGTAACTATGACACTTTTAAGGAACAAATTGTTAGCAAACTCCTATCCCGGCTGATGAAATCCAATTTCCAGCTTGTAGTGCACATTTTTCTGATGGGTACAACAGTATTATCTTAGCATTTATTTGCTTGCAGTTGTATCATTGGTATTAAGAAAAGATGTGCAGCTTGAAAGCTATTGCTTACAAGTAGTATATAGTTTGCAAAGTAAAGAAATTAACAATTGATTAACAAGTTCTAAGCCAATTATCCTAGTCTTGACTTCTTTATATTTTTATAGTTTTCTACAATTGTAAGTCTTAATTATTTAAATTTATTTCTTTTTAAACTGGTAAAACTAAGTAGACATGCTTATTTAATTAGCTTAGACTACTTGTAGAAAATCAGACAACTTTTGCAGCTTTGAAAACTTTAAATATTGTTTAAAACTAGATAAATTTTTATTTCACTTTTATAGGCCTAAAAGCAAAAATGCTAATTTTGCTATTGAAAAAAGTAGAGAAATGCATTTTTTACAAGTGAGATTTCTAGTTATTCTAATATCTATGGGTGCACTTGAACCAATGAGCAATCTTTGGCTCTCTTAGATGGGCTAGGTCTAATTAGCTAAGCTTGTCAATTGTATGCCCCCAAATTATCTCTAGCCTCTATATCTAAATTTGTTGTCATTAGGTTATTATACACATTTGCATTGGTTAATTAATATTCAAAAGGGAATTGTTAGCCCAAATCTAAGACATTAGTGATTTGGGATAGGCCTATATTAGTAATATAGAGGCCTAGCTTATATAAATAAGTTCATAATGAGTACAAAAGGTATATTTTAAGTTTTGTTCTAATAATACATTCAACTAGGGGCTATGGCAAGATGAAATTTCAAATTGCTTCCATATAACCCACCTGCTTTGCCTTGCACTTAACTAGTTTATTATATAGAATCACAAGACAATAAATAATGAATAGTTCTCTGATTCTTCTTTGATACAAATTAGCCTATTAGGCCTATAAATATAAATCTAAGGGAATTAGGCTAGGGATAGACTGATTGTCTCTAGATGCAACCTTTATGCTCAGTTACCAAAGTCAATCTATCTAGCAGAGTAATAGACTAGGTCCAAGAACCTATATAACTTTTGCCAACACATTTTCAGACACATCCTTTAACACTTTTTTATAACACTCAAAATGTCATATGTTTCTATAAGTATAGGAAAAAGTATCAATACTGTTGGTAGATAGTGTTAGGGCTATATATCAATCTATATACTGTATAAGTACAACTAGGCCTACATGATATAATGGGATTGCAAGTTTCATAATTGCAAGTTGTAATTATATTTTGCTAGACCTTATTAATCTGTTGCTATATATATAATGTACATGTAGGATAGTTTTTTCTTATAATATAAATCAGTGGGTTGACGTGGGTCGACGCCAACTGGAGAGATGGCTCAGTGTGCTTGGCTATGCTGATGACCTTGCCCTGCTGTCCTTGACCGTCGAGGGCGCCCAATGACAGCTGGATAGGCTGGTTGCTGTTGCGGCAAGTGTCGGCCTGGTGGTCAACACACAGAAGAATGTCGTGCTATGTATGCCGGATGACACCAAGGCTGCAATCTTCTGCCAAGGCGCTGACGGACAGGTGAGTGAGCTTCCAAGATGTCAGCAGTTTGTCTACCTTGGCAGTCTGGTTCCCCAACATCCACGAGGATCTGTGGCGTCGCCAAGGACTTGCCTGGGCTGCCTTTTGTTCTATAAGGTCAGTCCTGCAGTCCAAGGCCCTACCGGACCGCCAGAGGGTGGCACTGTTCCAGGCAGTGATTGAGACTGTCATCGCGCCGGCCTGGCCTGTCCTAGCGATCTGCTGCACCGTCGGCGACTCCAGTTGGCAGGCCATGTCATCTGCACCGAGGCCTAGGGCCTACTGTCCAGAGCCAGTACTTACGTTGCAGGCACCCTACCGGTGGGGACAGACAAGGACGAGGACTCGGCGCTACGTTGACTGTCTGCTGGCTGACACCGGTGCTCCGGACTCTGCTAGTGGTGTAGCCTTTGTTTGCGCCCAAGCTTCAAAGCGTGCCATCTGATGCTGCTTTTGCGAACTGACAGCGTACTCTGTTGTTGTTTATTATAAATCAGTGAATCTTAAAAGATCCCTTCATCATGGGAGAAGAACTCTTTTCCAAATCACAAACTTATATGTAGGCCTAATGGTTCAATTTACTGTAAGTGTAGGCTATATTTATATTTATATGAATGAACATTAATTTGAATGAATCTATTATATACATAATAGGCCTAATTTTTTATTTTGTAGGCCTATTAATTTGACTGCAATAACTTTAACATTGAACATGACTTTCATTGTTTCATGTACAATTCATATTGTATCTAGTCAAAGTGTTGGAAGATATGTCTGAAAATGTGTCAGCAAAAGTTATAAAAGTGGTCTAAAATGAGCTTGTGCTTGCCTACTAGGAGAAACAAGTTTATTCACAATATGTCTATCAATTTAGACCTGCTAGGCCCTATTCTATAAAAACCCTAGGTAGGCCTATCTTGCTCCTTGCACAAATTCTAGCCACCCTAAATGCTATACCATGATATTGCATATTTTAGCAAGGTTCAATGATGGACAAGGTGCCAGAAGCCTTTGCAGATAGGCTAGGCCTAGGCTAACCTGTCATTTTGGTAGTTGTGAGCTTGTTGTTCCGTGATGAGCAACTTCTCTGTTCACATTTAAGGCTTTGTATTGCTAGGCCATCAGAGAGTCGAGAGACCACTTTGAAACTCAGAAACTGCTTGAATTTGTTGAAGATTATAAGAGCCAAAGGTCCATTTTATTATTGGATTCAACCCACTTCGGCGAAGGAATTTTTGGCGAAAGTCAATAACGGCGAAAAAGACTATATATATACATAGAATAATATATATATCTAGATAATATATATATAGAAAATATCTGTGCTGAAGACGACGAAGAGAGTTTAAATGGCGAGTTTAAGGCTTTTAACAAATTAAAAAACAAACTGCATGACCAAAAAACAAACAGTAAAAATGAACGAATTTAGCAAATTAAATTGATAAATAAAAAAAGTCGCTTGCGCTAAAAAGTTAAAGTAAAATTAAATTCGTTCATTGTAATTATATATACGTTGGTGCATTCACTTCTATACTGCAGCAACAGTCAAAAGTTCCACCCTCCAAATTGCGAAAACTTCACACTCACAATTCAACCCTCAAGTTACGCAACTATAAAGCCGCCGCGAGGAAGGGAAAGTTGATTGAATATCAATACTCGTAGTAAACGTCAGTCGCACAAATCATAAATTTTTTATGCAATATATTCAGTCGCACTCAGCCCAAGGATGAGGGGCGCAGAAAGTCCTGGGGAAGCTGCTCCGAAGCGTTTTCAATGGCATGACGCAGAGCTCTCCGCAAAATTCATGGTGGATTCTATTTTCGAATGTTGCGTTTTAGGAAGTCCCCAGACATGCTCGATGGAATTCATGTCTGGGGACCGGGAAGGCCAGCGCAGAGTGCGCAGCTGTAGCTGTTCTTTCGGTTGACTGACAGCCGGCTTGGTGTGGCGGCGCGTTGTCCTCCTGGACCATTAAGCAGACCCAAGCCCCCAAGCGGCAATAATTAGCTTTGCGCGTGCCGTATGTTGCGTCACTCGCGACAAGTGAAAAAATCATCTCGCTTAGTGGGGTGGAACTTTTGACTGTTGCTGAGTATAATTCAAAAAGCTCTCAGTTTGCTATGCTTGCGCTGGAATCGTCGCAAACTGTCCTTGTGCAATCAGCTGAGCCGTCTGGGGCTCTGCTAGTGACGGCACCTAGCTGCATGATTGAGCGCCTAGGGCCAACAGTAGTAGAAAGTTCCACCTGTACAAATCACGCGTAGTTAGAGAGAAAACCGTTTTCTGGATATATTGCTGATGTAAAACTACTGTTCGATATTTTCAATGCTGCCATCCACCCCATCCGGTTACAGTTGATGGCATATGTTGACAAGCGATCTTCTCACACAGGTATACGCTGCATGTACTGTAAATCTCTAGGGTGTATTCATGCAGTTGCAAAGTGCAGAGTTCTACATGTATTATACTCTCGTACACATTTGTAAAGCAAGTTTTTATGAGCAAAGAGTGATTTAAAGCTCATTCGAACTTTGGCCTCATTTGATGACGGTGTGAACGACGAGCCTTTGGTGCTGTTGCGAAAGTGTTTGATTAATTTGTGTTCAATCGAATACTTGAATTCGCGGATTATTTGTGGAGCCACCCCTAATCCTTCGATTGTACTTTGTACAAGTATGTACCAGCGTGCATTCGATAGATAGACAGTTAAACACTAAGACAGACAGACAGACAGACAGACACACAGAGAGACAGACACACAGACAGACAGACAGACAGACAGACAGACAGACAGACAGACAGACAGACAGACAGACAGACAGACAGACAGACAGACAGACAGACAGACAGACAGACAGACAGACAGACAGGCAGACAGACAGACAGACAGACAGACAGACACAGACAGACAGACAGACAGACAGACAGACAGACACACACACACACAGATAGACAGACAGACAGACAGACAGACTGCAGACAGACAGACAGACAGACAGACAGACAGACAGACAGACAGACAGACAGACAGACAGACAGACAGACAGACAGACAGACAGACAGACAGACAGACAGACAGACAGACAGACAGGCAGACAGACAGACAGACAGACAGAGAGACAGACACACAGAGAGACAGACACACAGACAGACAGACAGACAGACAGACAGACAGACAGACAGACAGACAGACAGACAGACAGACAGACAGACAGACAGACAGACAGGCAGACAGACAGACAGACAGACAGACAGACACAGACAGACAGACAGACAGACAGACAGACAGACACACACACACACACAGATAGACAGACAGACAGACAGACAGACTGCAGACAGACAGACAGACAGACAGACAGACAGACAGACAGACAGACAGACAGACAGACAGACAGACAGACAGACAGACAGACAGACAGACAGACAGACAGACAGACAGACAGACAGACAGACAGGCAGACAGACAGACAGACAGACAGAGAGACAGACACACAGAGAGACAGACACACAGACAGACAGACAGACAGACAGACAGACAGACAGACAGACAGACAGACAGACAGACAGACAGACAGACAGACAGACAGACAGGCAGACAGACAGACAGACAGACAGACAGACACAGACAGACAGACAGACAGACAGACAGACAGACAGACAGACAGACAGACACTAAGACACTAAGACACTAAGACACTAAGACAGACACACTGACTTGACCATAGCTTTAATTTTATTTGTCCTGTTTTATCCACTGATCTCAATCTGGCCGAGTGGCAGACGGAGTTTTGCAAGCTGGATCTCCCGCCCGGTCGGTTGGTTTTTATCCTTGATGGAATTTCTAGCGGCTTTCGTATCACTAATCGTCGGATGCGTGGCGACGAGCTGGTTGAGGTGGCAAACTACCATGTACTCCTCGGTTTCTATGCACCAAGAGAGGGTCGCGCGTCAGATTGCTAATGAGCTTCGTCTCGGTCGTTATCGTCTCTACGCTGCTGGTGACAAACCTCGCATTGTCAGCGTCCTTGGTGCGTTGCCGAAGTCAAATGGTGGCGTTCGCTTAATCCATGACTGCAGCCGGCCGCAAGGGAAGTCTGTCAATTCCGCTAACGAGAGCGAGCAGAGACTGCGTTTCACCTATGTCCAGAACTTCGCTAAGAGGCTTAAGAAGAATTACTTTATGTGCAAAATCGATCTCAGCGAAGCTTATCGCTCATGCGGGATCCATCCTGACGACCACCTACCAGTTTACCGGTTTGAAGTTTCGGTTAGGTGGTGCTGCTCGCGACACCTACATGGTGGACACGCGCCTGCCATTTGGTGCGGCTGCTTCCGTCAGAGAGGTCATCTCAGCAAGGCGGTCAGGCTGATGATGGTGCACCGCGGCTTCGTCAATACCGAGGCCTATCTGGACGATTTTGCCTTTTGCGGCTCGTAAGACGAGTGCGAAGCCTTCTTCAATGTGTTGACATCAACGCTGATGGCCAAGCTGGGGTTCACTGTGAACTGGGCGAAGTGTCAGCGGCCTTCGAAGATGATGACGTTCCTCGGTGTGGAGCTCGACACCGTCAAGGGCCTGAAGCGGCTTTCAAACGAAAAAGTGGAGAAGCTTTTAGAGCAGCTGGACGAGATTGCTGCCAAGGATCGCATCAGCAAGCAAGGTTTACAGCAGATCATCGGCAGGCTGGTGTGGGCTTCGCTGGTGATCGAATGTGGTCGGCCCTTCTATCAGTACCTGAGTTCGCGCTCTAACAGCTTGACCGTTGGTCAGCAAGATGAGGTATATGCGGCCCTGCGTAGCCAGCTGCGCTGGTGGAAGTCTGCTCTGTTGGCCCAGAGGTGGAAGACTTTCTGGTTCAATGGCGATTTCGATGCTGCGATTGAGTCGGACGCCTGCCTGGTGGGCGGTGCAGCCGTGTTGCGGTTGTCGGGTGGCGTGAGTGACTGGGCACTACGTTACTGGGACCTCGACGCGAATGCTTTTTTTGGGACCTGCCAATCAATTACAAGGAGGCCGTTGCGCCTCTAATGGCGTTGCTTTCGTGGCGGGACCGCCTGCGCAACTGTCGGCTGTGCATCTACTGCGATAATATGGCAGCGGTGCCCTCTGGTGATGATGCTGTTGCAGACGGTGGGGCTGCTTTGCATTCGTCAGAACATTCAGCTGTGTGCTTACCACGTGCCAGGGCCGTTTCAAATTTTTGCTGACGCCGCTTCTCGGCTGCATGAGGGCAGTCAGTTGTTGAATTTTTTGCTGCGCTATCACGGTTCTCTGATGCGTCCCCCTCAGCCGCAGAGCCCGTGAACTACTCGGTTCCTCCTACGCGGCCCGCTCGAAAAGCGCCATCAGCTCACACGTGCGGTCCTGGCGCGCGTACTGGTCAGCCAAGGGACTCGACCCTGCCGGGTGCACTGTGTCCGCGCTGCTAAACTACCTGGCTGGCATCACGGGCACGCGTCTGCGAGCCTACAGTAGCATTCGTGGTCACGTCAGCTCGCTTTCAACTGTGGTTTCGGCAGAACGGCGCACAGGATCTGAAAAAGCACACCAGCATCTGCTGTGGGGCTGCATGCGAGCGCTGGGGCTTCAGGTTAACCAGAAGCTACTGATGTCTCCGTCTGTGCTGCAAAATCTGTGGTCTATGGTTGACGAGGGCGACAATCGGCAACTGGCCTGCTGGGCGGCCACCATCACGGCCTGGTGGGGAATGCTGCGAAAATCGTCACTCCTTCGGTCCCAAACTCAGTTGGGTAGTGGGATGAGGGTGCAAGATCTGGCATCTCATCGTGCGGCCTCATCTTGAGCTTGGATTTTGGCAAGACTATCCAGTTCCGGGATCGGGTGCACCGTGTCCTGCTGCCGAAGTTCCGCGCCTGCCCCGCGCTCTGCCCGGTGGAGGCGATTCGCCGACACCTGTGCGTCAACAAGCCGCCCTTCTTCCGCCCTAAGTGCTCATTTTTGACGGTGGTATTCCCGCTGGTTTGTTTTTTCCCCTGTGCCTAACTGCTGGTATTAGTCCTGTTGTGTTTGGCTTTGGAGGCCCTTTTCGATTCTGTGACAAATGCCAGCCTTTGTAGCTGGAAGCACTAAATGCTTGATCGAGCGATTGCTGAACTGTGTTTGCCGTCTTGATCAGGCTTACTACTAATGCTTCTGTGTTTATCAACGGCAAATATATTGTAACAAAAAATTCAGACGGGAGTTCATGTATGCAGCCATGCAGAGTATATATTTGATATTTGAGGGAATGGCCAGTTTCCCAGCAGTCAGGTTTAGCCGAATTGACATAATTAAAATTGGCTGAAAATCATTTACAGCTGCTCTATAGTTTGCTTTTGCCAGTTAGGTTGATATTTTGTTACCAGGCAATGTGGATCATTTTAGTGATGGCTCTGGGGATTCGGTGTCCATGCAGCTCGAGCTTACAACAGTTTCATATTTCAGTTGAATGGCGACACGCACTCGCACAGCCCCGATGTTATCTCGGCATTGGCCTCATAGATATCAACCAGCATTTTCGCCCCTAGATAGCGGGCCACAACATTCTCCTTGTCACCTGAATCAGTGGGCTCTCCTTCCGCCCACAGGCTGCCGTTTAGGGTGATGTTGCAGCCGACCCAGTGCCAGCCTCCGTCGGGCTCAGCGCTCCCAGCAGGCTGCAAACCTCCGAGATAGAAGCCCTTTCCTGAGCTGCGCAAATCGTAAATCTCGTCCACGTGGCTCATCTCGGTGGCGTCTTCCACGTCGGCCATGATCACCAGACCGCTCTCCGACTCGCACTTCTGTCTGCTCACCGACCAGTTTCCGGTGTTGTTGTACAGCTTGTACTTCACTCCGCACAGGTCGTCTCCGTAGCCAGACGGACACAGCGCGCCCGCCTCGAGTCCTGGCTGCTGCTTCACAAACACCCGGCCTCTCCTGGAGCAGCCGAAGTCCCTCACCGACTTGCTGCACTTGTCGAACACGAACAGCTGGCACGGACCGTCAGCCAGGCTGAACGCCTGACAGCGCGGGTTTCGGTTGCACAGAGTGGCGCACCCGATCTCAGAGTGCGAGCCACCTGGAGTCTCAATGAAGTCGCTCCTGATGCACAGGTAGCCGGTGATCAAGTTGTAGGCGTCCTGCATCGCAGCTGGAGCTTGCAGAGCCAGCAGGACCAGGGCGACTCTCGCTTGGAGTCCGAGCGTCTTCATTGCTAGCTGGGCACCAGAGAGATTCAGATGAGCTGAGCTGAGTTGCACTGACGTGTTCGAGAGATAGCGGACTGGGGTAAAATTGAGGCCAGTGCTGCATCAGGGATGCTTTTATGCTGCTTGGCCCGCTGGCTGCGTGAGCTGTCATTGGTTGGGACACAGCATACTGGAGCAGGGTTTGGTTTTATTGTATTTAAATTTGAGGAGGCGACATCCGAATGGTGAGCTTCTATCTCTGTGTAGAAAGCGAGATGGGGGCTCGTGATTGGCCAGGGCCGTCCTGAGCCCTCACTCTTCCTCAGTTAAGCCTTAACCGTTGAGCTAGGATCTCTTCAATGGACCCCATCACGGCCACTGTTCAACAAAGCTATTAAACAATAGCTCATATTTAAAAGTGCGTGGTACGCTCGTACTTACCTCCTACAATCGAAGCTTGTTGAAAGTTCCCACTTTTAAACCTGGTAATGGTCAACTTTTCTCAGATCTCAGCCAGAAATGACGCAATTCACACCACGTCTTGAGGTTGTCATCTGAGCCGTGGGTGATGCAAATTGCGTCAAATGGCCCTAGCTAGCTTAGCTGAGGCCGTGGCTAGATAAAGTATAATTGAATCAGTGACGGATAAGTGAAAGTGCAAAGAAAAATCCATGGAAACTTTCCTTAAGAGTCTTTGAAACAAACACCTGGTGCCCAGCTGGATGATACAACAAATTCAAAAAGGAGCTTGCTGAACTGTGCACAGCCACAGAGCTATCGTGGAAGGTCTGAATGCTGTTTTGAATATATACAAGAGCGAGACACCTGGTCACTGCACAAGTGCAAGACACCTGGTCACTGCACCAAAGCAAGACACCTGGTCACTGCACCAAAGCAAGACACCTGGTCACTGCACCAAAGCAAGACACCTGGTCACTGCACCAAAGCAAGACACCTGGTCACTGCACCAAAGCAAGACACCTGGTCACTGCACCAAAGCAAGACACCTGGTCACTGCACCAAAGCAAGACACCTGGTCACTGCACCAAAGCAAGACACCTGGTCACTGCACCAAAGCAAGACACCTGGTCACTGCACCAAAGCAAGACACCTGGTCACTGCACCAAAGCAAGACACCTGGTCACTGCACCAAAGCAAGACACCTGGTCACTGCACCAAAGCAAGACACCTGGTCACTGCACCAAAGCAAGACACCTGGTCACTGCACCAAAGCAAGACACCTGGTCACTGCACCAAAGCAAGACACCTGGTCACTGCACCAAAGCAAGACACCTGGTCACTGCACCAAAGCAAGACACCTGGTCACTGCACCAGTGCAAGACACCTGGTCACTGCACCAGTGCAAGACACCTGATCACTGCACCAAAGCAAGACACCTGGTCACTGCACCAAAGCAAGACACCTGGTCACTGCACCAAAGCAAGACACCTGGTCACTGCAACAAAGCAAAACCTGTTCAATGCACCAAAGCAAGACACCTGGTCACTGCACCAAAGCAAAACGCGTAAGCAACAATCTGAAAATCACTGCAAGTTTCCACCACAATGTCAAAGTTTTTCTTATTCGAGAGCTGCAACTTGGATAAATTTTTATTCGGATTTTCTGACGGTTTTCTATAGCTCACGTATATCTTAGTTTGTTTAACTGGATTGTTTCCAAGAAATTCTATACATATTTGAACATGCGATTTGTAAGCTTTTCTCTGCAGCCTTGAACGCAGAATCAGCCTGCATACAACATTGTTTTTATCCAGCCCCACGCATAGTCAGTAGATAACAATATATATGTTTGTAAATTAATAGTCGTTAATAGTTCAATAATAGTAATAGTAATAGTTTATAGTAAGTTTATATTTAATAGACTAGCAAGAAAACGGGTTAACCAATTGTTACGGGCTAATGTCTGGGTTTGTCTACTGATAAGTAGAAAGTATGGAGTATGGCGTGAAAATCTTGGTTAGCGGGCAAGAAATTCCGTCATGCGACAGGGCAGAACGTAAGTAAAGGTTCTGTTGGGAGCACGAGACTTTCTCGCAGGAAGGATTCCCACAGGAGAGATTCCCTTAGGAGGGATTCCAGCAGGAGGGTTTCCCGCAAGAGGAATTCCCATAGGAGGGATTCCCGCAGGAGGGTTTCCCACAGAAACATCTTTTGTTTCCTTGCTACGCTCGACTTTCGCATCGATGCTTTGCATTTATCAGAATAAATATCTTAGTAAATGTAACTATTGCAAATACAAGCAAAATTGCAAATGAGTAGATCAATAATAATATTAAAATCAATGGTCATGCAGTCACCACTAGGCTGATGCCGTAAAATCGCTTAACTCTTGCTGCTAAGCGCTCGTCTGCTCCGCTCTCCTATCAAACTGCTGCATCTGTCTCACCCGCAGCCGGTGATGAAGCGCCACTAGGAGGCTGGACAGCAGTTCAATGAGCTCGCACACGGTCAGAACTGAGACTCCGGACCATAGACCCAAGGCTCCTGCGGTTGTATTGTTATATTAGAAACATGTTAGGCCACTCATTTTAAGTTTCTTGTCAAATACACTTCAGTCTACTTTCTATTGGGCATATATAATGCACACGGATTTTTAATTCTATTGAATGCGTGAAAAATGAAGCTGTTATGCCAGGTTTATCGCTTGTCGCTCCGCCTAATGGCTCTTCAGTGGCTGGCGCGATATACAACGAGTGCAGAGACTGCGGGTGAAGCTTCATTCCGCACCACTTTGAAATGACATTAAAACTCTGGTGTCTTTCTTTAGTAAAGGCAGAAGGGTTGCTGTGTGCACCCTGGCGCACTTTAAGCGACATTGTCACGCAACCGGCGAGAGGCATTACTGCCCATTCCGCCGACTCCCTGAGCAGGCACACAAGCGCGCGGATACGTACGCAGTCATACGCACAGGCACACACTCACAGGAGTGTACAGCGGCCCTAACTTTATTTATCGTTAGGCCCTCAAGGGGTTGGCCCTCAAGGCCGTTAATTGCACGAGCAGAGCCAGCCGAGATTCCAATTCAGCCTCATATTAATGTCAAGGACTACTCAAGTAGAGGGACTGAAAACTACGATTCTTAGAAAAAGTTACGGAGGCGGCTGGTTTTCGCCGAAAAATGCACTACGGAGATAGGAAGTTTTCACTTTTTTCATATCAAAATTGTTATTGCTTTCAATAGGAGGCAGACCCAGTGTTCATCTTTTGATATGTTCTGTTTTTCATATTGCTCTATCGATATTCATAAAGCTTTTTGTTTAGAAAATTAGCATTCTATGTTAATTTTTCATTCTACATGGCACAGCTCGGCTCTTTGGTTTTATGAATCTATTTTATCGATCTCTGTTACACATATTGTTACACAGTCAGCTGAGAATGATAAAATACATTCATAAAACAATGAGCCGGGCCCGGGCCGCTGGTACATCAGAGGGCCCCCTGCCCTCGTATTCAGCCAGAGCTGCATTTTGCAAAAGTCTCCGTTGATCCTTGACCGACTCACCGCCCAAGTCAGCCATGAGGTTGGTGGCTGTATAAGCCGGCTCCTCCGTGATCTCATCTCCGAACTCATCGGAGGCTGACACTGTCAGTTTCAACAGCCGATTCTCCAGCTTCTCCAACAGATCCGTCAGGTGAGTCACCTGGTCATCTGTTCGCTCTACATCGCTAAGATGAGAGAACCGCTTGGCCCTCAGGTAGACATAGTAGATGCTGGCGATGCCCCTGGACATCATGTAGTTGTTGGGGAAGGCCCAGTCCTGCAGGTGGCTCACCAGAAACTCCATCGCAGTCTCCGGCCGCAGCTTCGGCCAGGGCGAGGTGGCCAGCCGGATTTTGTAGCCGCGAACTTCGCACGGAGGCGGGCAGAATCTCCGGGCCTCGAGCTCGTAAGAGTACAGCTGGCGCAGCTGCCTGGAGTGGCACTGCTCCGTCTGATGCACCTGCTGCGGCTCCGAGGTGTTGAAGCAGCCGGGGTGGCCCGCCAGGTCCGCGGGGATCGGCAGGAAGGAGGGCAGGCAGCCACAGTTGGCGAAGAAGCGGCGCACTTTGAAGGCGTTGAGGCAGTCCTCCTGCCGGGCTGCCGGGAACTGCAGCGACTGGGAGACCGGGCCTCTGCGGGGGGACATGGGGAGTGCTGGGATCTGTGCTGGGATCTGTGCTGGGATCTGTGCTGGGATCTGTGCTGGGATCTGTGCTGGGATCTGTGCTGGGATCTGTGCTGGGATCTGTGCTGGGATCTGTGCTGGGATCTGTGCTGGGATCTGTGCTGGTATCTGTGCTGGTATCTGTGCTGGGATCTGTGCTGGGATCTGTGCTGGTATCTGTGCTGGGATCTGTGCTGGGATCTGTGCTGGGATCTGTGCTGGGATCTGTGCTGGGATCTGTGCTGGGATCTGTGCTGGGATCTGTGCTGGGATCTGTGCTGGTATCTGTGCTGGTATCTGTGCTGGGATCTGTGCTGGGATCTGTGCTGGTATCTGTGCTGGGATCTGTGCTGGGATCTGTGCTGGGATCTGTGCTGGGATCTGTGCTGGGATCTGTACTGGGATCTGTGCTGGGATCTGTGCTGGGATCTGTGCTGGGATCTGTGCTGGGATCTGTGCTGGGATCTGTACTGGGATCTGTGCTGGGATCTGTGCTGGGATCTGTGCTGGGATCTGTGCTGGGATCTGTACTGGGATCTGTGCTGGGATCTGTGCTGGGATCTGTGCTGGGATCTGTGCTGGGATCTGGGGCACAGGGATCTGGGGCACAGGGATCTGGGACACAGGGATCTGGGGCACAGGGATCTGGGGCACAGGGATCTGGGGCACAGGGATCTGGGGCACAGGGATCTGGGGCACAGGGATCTGGGGCACAGGGATCTGGGGCACAGGGATCTGGGGCACAGGGATCTGGGGCACAGGGATCTGGGGCACAGGGATCTAGGACCTGCACTCCCAGCAACCAGCGAGTGACCACCCAAATCCGGACTGCACCTTGAGCTGCTCAACTTCTCCAGGACTCGTTTCAGTTCCGCAATCTTGGCTGTCCAATTGGTCGCTGAGAACATTCGGCTGAGGTCGAGGCTCTCGCTGCAGTGTATGAGGTTGCATTTATTGGTACCTTTAACTCGAATTAGCAATTGATGACTTGGTAACTTAGTAGCTGAGCTACCCACATTCATCGCTGCACCACTCTCATCTTTGTCACTCTCATCCTTGTCACTCTCATCTTTGTCACTCTCATCTTTGTCACTCTCATCTTTGTCACTCTCATCTTTGTCACTCTCATCCTTGTCACTCTCATCTTTGTCGCTCTCATCTTTGTCGCTCTCATCTTTGTCACTTGTCACTCTCATCTTTGTCACTCTCATCCTTGTCACTCTCATCTTTGTCGCTCTCATCTTTGTCGCTCTCATCTTTGTCACTTGTCACTCTCATCTTTGTCACTCTCATCTTTGTCGCCCTCATCTTTGTCACTTGTCACTCTCATCTTTGTCACTCTCATCTTTGTCACTCTCGTCTTTGTCACTCTCTCATCTTTGTCACTCTCTCATCTTTGTCACTCTCATCTTTGTCACTCTCATCCTTGTCACTCTCATCCTTGTCACTCTCATCCATGTTACTCTCATCTTTGTCACTCGCCCTGTCACTCGCCCTGTCACTCTTTTCTTGCTTATTCAATGTATCACTCCGGATCGTCACTCTCATACTGACAGTCCATCAAAAATCAGCCTCACTTAAGCTGCACCCAGGTGTTATTCCAATTCGGCAACAAATAGGTGATCGGCCTCGTTTCGCTGACGCACTCTCGATGTGGCGGTTTTGAGTAGCGAGTAGTCTTGCTGTAGCGGAGCCGCAGGTCCGTGTGCTGGCCGGGGCTGAGGTTAATGATGTCCGATGGCCAGGGGTACTCAGAACGGGGCACCACCAGCACCTTCGTGGGTGGTTGTTTTTTTGAGGGCTGGCTTATATGAAGTAATTAGTGGAGCTATTTAGACGCAACTTTATAACAAGATTTACGAATTCATTTTACTAGTCACTCCATCGTCACTCTACTAGTCACTCCACCATCACTCTACTAGTCACTCCACCATCACTCTACTAGTCACTCCACCATCACTCTACTAGTCACTCCACCATCACTCTACTAGTCACTCCACCATCACTCTACTAGTCACTCCACCATCACTCTACTAGTCACTCCACCATCACTCTACTAGTCACTCCACCATCACTCTACTAGTCACTCCACCATCACACATGCACACAGCCCCATGCCTCTAAAAATAAAAGGTCACTCCATCGTCACTATGCTAGTCACTCCAGCGTCAAAATTTACTATTCACTTCACGGTCACTCTCCTATAAGTCACTCGCGCATTCTTACGCGCATGGCGCTGCTGTCGCTGTCAAAGTCGCCTGAGCCCGGTCGCAGGATGCGCGCCAGCTTGCTGGCGTTGTCGAAGCGCCTGCCGACGGAGTCGGTGGCGTCGGTGAAGAAGCCGACACTCAGGCGGGCCTCGGCAGGTCGCAGCAGCCGCCACGGATCCTCGGAGGCCACCGGGCGGAAGCGGTGGCACAGGCCGAGCCGCGGGTGCAGCAGCGTCTGGAAGTCGGCGGCAGAGCAGCGGCGGCCGGCGAATCGGCAGCCCGAGAGGCCGGCGGCCACGTCGCTGCCGAACTGCCGCCACAGAAGGCCGCGGCCGGCGCCGGCCGATACGGACTCGGACACCGCGGTCACGGCGCGGTCTGCGGTACGGCGGAGGCTTTGGGGTGTCAGTGGATGCATTGGGGTGTCAGTGGATGCATTGGGGTGTCAGTGAATGCATTAGGGTGTCAGTGGATGCATTGGGTGTCAGTGGATGCATTGGAGTGTCAGTGAATGCATTGGGGTGTCAGTGGATGCATTGGAGTGTCAGTGAATGCATTGGGGTGTCAGTGGATGCATTGGGGTGTCAGTGGATGTATTCGGGTGTCAGCGAAGGCGTGAAGATGTCTGTAGATGATTTATGAGCAAAGCGACTACATTAAGCCTCTCTGGCAAGCTCCTGGATGCAAAATTAACGTTGAATAGCAGTCTGTTGCCAGGGACTCACAGCATGGCTTGACGCTGCAAATTCTGAATTGAGCATATCCCCGCCGATTGGACTTCGAGAAGCAGGAAGGCACGGCTGAGGCTGATAGAAGACTGCGGCGGCTGTTTTTAAGCAAATACGTCAATTTTAACTACTAGTAGTAGAAATAGTAACATTTTTGTTAATTTTTTTTCCAAAAGATTTTCCTTACAAATAAGTTCCATTCTTCCATAGATAATCCACCATGACTTTGGCTTGACGGCAATGGTTGTGGTTCACCTTCAGCTCGAGATCCGGGGTTTCAACGTGAACTCGAATGACGTCTGCGAAATTCACGTTTGTAAAGTTTGTTTAGTTTCAAGCATGTCGAAAAGATTTCTAGTAGACAAATTGATCAGGTCAAATTCAAGGATATCATTCAATCTAACTGGGATTTTCGGCCTTCAAAGTCGGCTCCAGCTGGTCCCAAGCGATGCAGTCGCGTCCCAAGTTGTCGGCGCTCTGACTTCCGGTGTACCGACCGGAGTGGCTCCTGTCTGGCTGGCTGCCGCGACTTGACGAAGGAACGCAGTCATAGTTAGGTGACATTGCTGCGGATTTAGTTGCCAGGGTAGCGAAAGAAGTTTTTCAAGGTGAATCACCAAGCTTAAAATGGAATCGAGGCAATTGCAGCGGCCCTGACTTTCTCTCATAGGTGAGAATGCACGAGCCAAAATGTGCCCTAGTGGTATCATGTGCCAACAGCCTACGCTCGATTCGGAATACTGGCTTATAACTACCGAAGTTATATTATTAGACGACTTTTTCTATCAACACTTACAAACTCATTTCACCAGTCACTCCACCGTCACTCTACTAGTCACTCAACCGTCACTCTACTAGTCACTCCCAGTCACTTTGCTAGTCACTCCACAGTCTCTCTACTAGTTCACTCTACTAGTCACTCAACCGTCACTCTACTGGTCACCTCCAGTCACTTTGCTAGTCACTCCACAGTCACTCTACTAGTCACTCCACCGTCACTCTACTAGTCTCTCGAGCGTCATTTTACGGTAGCCGCAGCCCAGTGGTCTGGCGCGGCGCTCTGGTGTGCCAGCGGCCCAGGCTCGATTCCCAGTGCAGTCACATTAATTTGGGGCTAAATTGGAATATCGGCTTGGCTCTGCTCGTGCAATTAACGGCCTTGAGGGCCAACCCCCAAGACGCAGTGAAGTGTACATGCCTAACGATAAATAAAGTTAGGACCGCTGTACACTTCTGCGTGAGTGTGTGCCTGTGCGTATGACTGCGTACGTATCCGCGCGCTTGTGTGCCTGCTCAGGGGAAGTCGGCGGAATGGGCAGTAATGCCTCTCGCCGGTTGTGTGACAATGTCGCTCAAAGTGCGCCAGGGTGCACACAACCCCTGGAGGAACGAAATTAAGACAATAATGTGCTTATCGTGCTACTCACGACAGTAAGGCACGTTGCAGTAAGCCGCTGAAAGCTGACCAAGTTCATCATGGTAGAAGCAGTACGGCCCGTCGTTGAAACTGGAAATCGAACTCCGGAACGCCAAGATTAGCGGCTTTGGTGCTGAAATCAGTGTTAATAACGATTGAGCAGCTCACCTGAATGTCTAACCCTAACATGAAAATGAAAATGAAAATGAAAAAAGAAACTTTCACTCCACAACTATATAAAATAGAACAGAGTCACATGCGGTAACCTTCACTGCCCCAGATCAAATGCAATCATTTATTTTCTGTGAAAAAAAGATTTTCTCTTATCTCCGCAGTGTATTTTTTCCCGGAAATCGGCCGCTTAAAAATTAAACGATTTTTTAGTTCTACCAGGTACGTCCTGTGATACTACAGTGGTCGTTGATCCTGTGATACTACAGTGGTCCTTGAACCTGTGATACTACAGAGGTCCTTTTGATCCTGTGATACTACAGTGGTCCTTGAACCTGTGATACTACAGTTGTGCTTTTGATCCTGTGATACTACAGTGGTCCTTGAACCTGTGATACTACAGTGGTCCTTGAACCTGTGATACTACAGTGGTCCTTGATCCTGTGATACTACAGTGGTTCTTGAACCTGTGATACTACAGTGGTCCTTGAACCTGTGATACTACAGTGGTCCTTTTGATCCTGTGATACTACAGTGGTCCTTTTGATCCTGTGATACTACAGTGGTCCTTGAACCTGTGATACTACAGTGGTCCTTGATCCTGTGATACTACAGTGGTTCTTGAACCTGTGATACTACAGTGGTCCTTGAACCTGTGATACTACAGTGGTCCTTTTGATCCTGTGATACTACAGTGGTCCTTCAACCTGTGATACTACAGTGGTCCTTGAAACTACAATGGTCCTTGAATCACGTGCGTGGTGTGAACCGCGTCACTTGGGGCTAAGATTTACCTTGGAACATAAGCAAGAGTTTCATTTTATCCATGTGGCCTGGTGGTGAATTGCTTGAATTGCAAAGCACTCACCTTCATGCCTCATTTGATAGACGCTTAAGTAGCCTCCAACTCCGCCGCACTTTTGCTTATAACCGAAAGGACAAGTTGAGTCGCAATGCTCGTCTCCTTGAGGACGGTTCCACAGAAATTTCCTGGTGCAATGGCAACCCCTCGGGCTCAGTCCGATGTAGCTGAAGTTGCTATTGAAGCAGCACTGGGCGCAGTTGCTGGTCGACCAGCGCATGGCGTAATCAATTCTGTCCGCATTGGTGTCTCACCTGGCTTATAGATTCGTTCGTACATTGAGCCGCATATGGAGAATGCGGAGCCCACCGTGTCATTGTGGAAACAGCCCCTGTACCTGTGGAATGGATCTGGAAAGATTTGTATAGATTTTACTTTTCTACTCATTATGGTCACTAGAGAGTCACCACCAGTCACCACACTGAAGGCTCTCACAAGCTGCCACCAGTCACCACACTGAAGGCTCTCACAAGCTGCCACCAGTCACCACACTGAAGGCTCTCACAAGCTGCCACCACACTGAAGGCTCTCACAAGCTGCCACCACACTGAAGGCTCTCACTCGCTGCCACCACACTGAAGGCTCTCACTCGCTGCCACCACACTGAAGGCTCTCACAAGCTGCCACCTTCCGCAGGTCAGTCAGCGGCAGTCCTCGCGGCTGTCGGCACCTTCTGTCGTTCTCCGAGAAATTCATCGCTAGGATGCGGTCAGTGATGGAGCGCCCAGCCTCCCCCAGCGCCCTGGCAGCGCGGTTCCAGCTGATGCACTGCCGGTGCGTGACGTAGGGCCGGAAGCGGCTCAGGTTCAGGGGCTGCGTGGGTTCCAGAGGCTCAAATAGGATGCCATCTGAGTACACAGGGACTGCGGACTGGTTGCCTGAGTACTCCTCCCCTGAGTGAGTCGTGCGGCAGAGGCTCGGGTCCGCTGAAACGGTTTGGGGTCAGCTGGGGTCAGCAGGTGATGAGTCCCTACAGCAGACACTAACCAGTAGCACACAGACACTCACCGGTAGCACAGAGACACTCACCGGTAGCACAGAGACACTCACCGGTAGCACGCAGACACTCACCGGTAGCACAAAGACACTCACTGGTAGCATGTAGACACTCACCGGTAGCACACAGACACTCACTGGTAGCATGCAGACACTCACCGGTAGCATGCAGACACTCACCGGTAGCACACAGACACTCACCGGTAGCACACAGACACTCACCGGTAGCACGCAGACACTCACCGGTAGCACAGAGACACTCACCGGTAGCAACAGACACTCACTGGTAGCACACAGACACTCACCGGTAGCATGCAGACACTCACCGGTAGCACGTAGACACTCACTGGTAGCACACAGACACTCACTGGTAGCACACAGACACTCAACGGTAGCACACAGACACTCACCGGTAGCACACAGACACTCACCGGTAGCACGCAGACACTCACCGGTAGCACACAGACACTCACCGGTAGCACGCAGACACTCACCGGTAGCACACAGACACTCACCGGTAGCACGCAGACACTCACCGGTAGCACACAGACACTCACCGGTAGCACAAAGACACTCACCGGTAGCACACAGACACTCACCGGTAGCACAGAGACACTCACCGGTAGCACAGAGACGCAAATTTAATTCAACTGCAAGCCATGTTCACACAGTTTTCTATTGTTGCAATGTGAAGCAGCTTTCTTGCTTGCACAAAATAAAAAACTGAAAGCAAAAAAGCGATTTCAACAAGATCTTAACTTGATGCTTATCAAAAAATTAATTTGAATCGTCGAATTTCTATTTTGATTCAAATTGGATAGGCCTGTGAAGATTGCAGGGTATAAATTGATAGAATCAATTAAAAAACTGTTTGATTTCTCGTATAGCATGGCAGACTGACTTCAGAAACTACTAAAAAGCCCATAACATGAAGTAGCGAAGTAGCTGTTTAAAATAAAGTGCTGAAAAAAGGAAAAGGAATGCAGTATTTTCTAAA
>NIVC01000608.1:0-5000 GCA_002269645.1 Macrostomum lignano
ATTGAATAGATTAACAATCATTGACTAGATTAGCAATCCATAGAATAGATTACAATCCATTGAATAGATAATCCATTGACTAGATTAGCTATCCATAGAATAGATTAGCAATCCATTGACTAGAATTAGAATATTAGCATCCATTGAATAGATTACAATCCATTGATAGATTAGCAATCATAGAATGATTAGCAATCTTGAATAGATTAACAATCCATTGACTAGATTAGCTATCCATTGAATAGATTAACAATCCATTGACTAGATTAGCAATCCATTGAATAGATTAACAATATTCACTAGATTAGCTACCATTTGAATAGATTAGCATCCATTAATAGATTAACAATCCATTGACTAGATTAGCAATCCATACGCTAGGTTAGCAATCCATAGATAGATTAGCAATCCATACACTATATTATCACCATAGACTAGATTAGAATCCATAGACTAGATTAGCTATCCATAAACTAGATTAGCAATCCATAGACTAGATTAGCAATCCATAGACTAGATTAGCTATCCATAAAACTAGATAGCAATCAATAGACTAGATTAGCTATCTATAGACTAGATTAGCTATCTATAGACTAGATTAGCTATCTATAGACTAGATTAGCTATCTATAGACTAGATTACCATGTAGCAATCTATAGACTAGATTACGGTAGCAATCTTTAGACTAGATTACCGTAGCAATCTATAGACTAGATTACCGGTAGCAATCTATAGACTAGATTACCGGTAGCAATCTTTAGACTAGATTACGGTAGCAATCTATAGACTAGATTAGCTATCTATAGACTAGATTACCGGTAGCAATCTATAGACTAGATTACCGGTAGCAATCTATAGACTAGATTACCGGTAGCAATCTATAGACTAGATTACCGGTAGCAATCTATAGACTGATTACGTAGCAATCTTTAGACTAGATTACGCGGTAGCAATCTATAGACTAGATTACGGTAGCAATCTTTAGACTAGATTACGGTAGCAATCTATAGACTAGATTACGGTAGCAATCTACAGACTAGATTACCGGTAGCAATCTATAGACTAGATTACCGGTAGCAATCTATAGACTAGATTACGGTAGCAATCTTTAGACTAGATTACGGTAGCAATCTATAGACTAGATTACCGGTTAGCAATCTTTAGACTAGATTACCGGTAGCAATCTTTAGACTAGATTACTGGTAGCAATCTTTAGACTAGATTACCGGTAGCAATCTATAGACTAGATTACCGGTAGCAATCTATAGACTAGATTACGGTAGCAATCTATAGACTAGATTACCGGTAGCAATCTATAGACTAGATTACCGGTAGCAATTTATAGACTAGATTACCGGTAGCAATCTATAGACTAGATTACCGGTAGCAATCTATAGACTAGATTACCGGTAGCAATCTACAGACTAGATTACCGGTAGCAATCTATAGACTAGATTACCGGTAGCAATCTTTAGACTAGATTACCGGTAGCAATCTATAGACTAGATTACCGGTAGCAATCTATAGACTAGATTACGTAGCAATCTATAGACTAGATTACCGGTAGCAATCTATAGACTAGATTACCGGTAGCAATCTATAGACTAGATTACCGGTAGCAATCTATAGACTAGATTACGGTAGCAATCTATAGACTAGATTACCGTAGCAATCTATAGACTAGATTACGTAGCAATCTATAGACTAGATTACCGGTAGCAATCTATAGACTAGATTACCGGTAGCAATCTATAGACTAGATTACGGTAGCAATCTATAGACTAGATTACGAGCAATCTATAGACTAGATTACCGGTAGCAATCTATAGACTAGATTACCGGTAGCAATCTTTAGACTAGATTACCGGTAGCAATCTATAGACTAGATTACGGTAGCAATCTATAGACTAGATTACCGGTAGCAATCTATAGACTAGATTACCGGTAGCAATCTATAGACTAGATTACCGGTAGCAATCTATAGACTAGATTACGGTAGCAATCTATAGACTAGATTACCGGTAGCAATCTATAGACTAGATTACCGGTAGCAATCTATAGACTAGATTACCGGTAGCAATCTATAGACTAGATTACCGGTAGCAATCTATAGACTAGATTACCGGTAGCAATCTATAGACTAGATTACCGGTAGCAATCTATAGACTAGATTACCGGTAGCAATCTATAGACTAGATTACCGGTAGCAATCTATAGACTAGATTACCGGTAGCAATCTATAGACTAGATTACCGGTAGCAATCTATAGACTAGATTACCGGTAGCAATCTATAGACTAGATTACCGGTAGCAATCTTAGACTAGATTACCGGTAGCAATCTATAGACTAGATTACCGGTAGCAATCTATAGACTAGATTACGGTAGCAATCTATAGACTAGATTACCGGTAGCAATCTATAGACTAGATTACCGGTAGCAATCTATAGACTAGATTACCGGTAGCAATCTATAGACTAGATTACCGGTAGCAATCTATAGACTAGATTACCGGTAGCAATCTATAGACTAGATTACCGGTAGCAATCTATAGACTAGATTACCGGTAGCAATCTATAGACTAGATTACCGGTAGCAATCTATAGACTAGATTACCGGTAGCAATCTATAGACTAGATTACCGGTAGCAATCTATAGACTAGATTACCGGTAGCAATTATAGACTAGATTACCGGTAGCAATCTATAGACTAGGTTAGTAAAGGATTTTACTTTCCAGGCGGATGCAACACAGTTACCTATCAGAAAAGCACGCGTTAACACCCGCTTGTCCCCTCAACTCGGACAAGAAGCTCTCTGTAAATCATAAATCTCAATGACCTTGTACTGTACCCGAACAGTTTTGTTTCCAATGGGAAGGAAGCTTGAAAGCGGCAAAAGCGATTTCCAGGGCCAGCAGTTGGAAAAACCGGCATGAGGGTGCATAAATCAGAGCGGAGCGAGACTGGGGCAAGGTCCAGCATCTTTTTAGAATTTTTTGAAGAATTTTAGCGGCATCCTTTGTTAAACTGGAGCTGTAGCAAGATCCAGAACTGGAGCAGCAACTCATCGACAACTCACCAGCCATTTTCAGTTTCGCGCACAAAAGGCTACAAATAAACAAACTACTAATAAAAAGAGTCCTACGTATACAAGTAAACAAGAAACTAAAAATAGAAAAAAAGCTACAAATTAATAAAAGCCTTCAATAAACAAAGAACTAGAAATAGACAAAAAACAAATAAACTACAAATAAACAAAACCTACAAACAACTACAAATAAAAATAAATCAAAGCACAAAACTGAAAAAAATACGGAAAAATTATTCAAGCATAAGCCAGATTACAAATCCATAGACTAAATTAGCAATCCATATAGAATAGATTAGCAATCCATATAGAATCGATTAGCAATCCATATAGAATCGATTAGCAATCCATATAGAATAGATTAGCAATCCATATAGAATAGATTAGCAATCCATATAGAATAGATTAGCAATCCATATAGAATAGATTAGCAATCCATATAGAATAGATTAGCAATCCATATAGAATAGATTAGCAATCCATATAGAATAGATTAGCAATCCATATAGAATAGATTAGCAATCCATATAGAATAGATTAGCAATCTATATAGAATAGATTAGCAATCCATATAGAATAGATTAGCAATCCATATAGAATAGATTAGCAATCCAAATAGAATAGATTAGCAATCCATATAGAATAGATTAGCAATCCATATAGAATAGATTAGCAATCCATATAGAATAGATTAGCAATCCATATAGAATAGATTAGCAATCCATATAGAATAGATTAGCAATCCATATAGAATAGATTAGCAATCCATATAGAATATATTAGCAATCCATATAGAATAGATTAGCAATCCATATAGAATAGATTAGCAATCCATATAGAATAGATTAGCAATCCATATAGAATAGATTAGCAATCCATATAGAATAGATTAGCAATCCATATAGAATAGATTAGCAATCCATATAGAATAGATTAACAATCTATATAGAATAGATTAGCAATCCATATAGAATAGATTAGCAATCCATATAGAATAGATTAGCAATCCATATAGAATAGATTAGCAATCCATATAGAATGGATTAGCAATCCATATAGAATAGATTAGCAATCCATATAGAATGGATTAGCAATCCATATAGAATAGATTAGCAATCCATATAGAATAGATTAGCAATCCATATAGAATAGATTAGCAATCCATATAGAATAGATTAGAAATCCATATAGAACAGATTAGCAATCCATATAGAATAGATTAGCAATCCATATAGAATAGATTAGCAATCCATATAGACTAGATTAGCAATCCATATAGACTAGTTTAGAAATCCATATAGAATAGATTAGCAATCCATATAGAATAGATTAGCAATCCATATAGAATAGATTAGCAATCCAAATAGAATAGATTAGCTATCCATATTTTGCCGTTTGAATTAAGACCAAGTTTATAAAAAAACTGCTCAATTGAACCAAATTTATGGTAAATTTAGCAACAGGAGCTACAATTGAAGAAAGCCGCCTAAGTTGCCTTTCTTTTGAGTGCAAAACTGAACTACAGTAAACCTACGGTTGTCTGAAAATGCTGAGTTGAGGGGGGGTGAGTTGTCACTCCACGTCTTGCTTCTGGGCGTCGGACGGCAGTGGGAGAGTGGGATTGAAAGCGTGTCGAGCAGCTTAAGTTGAGAGGCTCTATAAGAAGCTTTCCGCGTAGGGATTCTGTGCTGTCGGGATTCTGTGCTTCATAGTTGTTCTTCAATTCATAGATATACTCAGTCTCACTCGCGTCTTGCTAAGAAGTTTTCTCACGCTTTTAAATGAAGACTTATCAAGACACGGCCTCACTCTGCTGTTCTGAATTTCACATTTCACAATATGAAATAGCAGTTGGGGTTGTGAAATCGGGGCAGTTGGGGTGCAAAGCTTGGGGTGTGAAGTTTGGGATTTG
>NIVC01000608.1:10000-15000 GCA_002269645.1 Macrostomum lignano
CTGGAGAGAGACAGGAGATGCAGGAGAGAGGCAGGAGAGGCAGGAGAGAGGCAGGAGAGAGTATTATCTTGAGATAATACTAAAGATAATATAATATAGATTTTACCAATTAAAATCTGTCCCTTATTCAGCCCCAGCTTCGCTGACGTGTTCAAATTCCTTAAAATCGCTCGCACATTTAGCGCTGAGAGACAACTGACTGCAATTGCAGCAGCAGCAGCAGCAACAACAGCAGAAGCAGCTTATCCATGAGCGGGCACACACAATAAGACTGCCAGTTCCTCGCTGCAGTCCATGCAGAATTTCTTCCCCGACAAGAGCTCAAAATTTCCTACAGCTTAACGCTGCGCTGAGCAAAAAGATGGAGAATAGAGATGGAGAAGCGAAGAAGCTGGAGAGAAGATTTCTGGCAAAGAAATTTCGCGTCGCTCACAAGAGGTTCGAGGAAAAATGAGGTCATCGAAGACAGGGACTTGAAGAATATGCTAAGATAAAAATAAATCCAAGGAAAACAGAGCCAGGTTTCAACAAGTTCTGCATGTTTATCCCCAGTGCTGCTGCAGTCCCAGAAACTGCTCAGCCAATCAAAAAAGAATTTATTCCTTTGCTTGTGAATCTGAGTAGCCCCGTGGATTTTATCGATCCTCTTATCAGCTGGGACTGGGTTTGGCGCCTGCTACTGTTGCGATAATAATAATTCTATTTTGTAAGACCTGGTGTAGCAGTGGTGTCAGGGGTTTCTGCCGCTAAATTTAGCTACCTTAATATCATAGCTAGTCTCATTAGCCTCATAGCTAGTTTCATTAGCCTCATAGCTAGTTTCATTAGCCTCATAGCTAGTTTCATTAGCCTCATAGCCGGTCTCACTAGTCTCATAGATAGTCTCATTAGCCTCATAGATAGTCTCATTAGCCTCATAGCCAGTCTCATTAGCCTCATAGCCAGTCTCATTAGCCTCATAGCCAGCCCCATTAGCCTTAGCCAGTCTAATTATTCAAATAGCCAGTGCAATAAAACAGTCAAATTAAACGAACAATACAACACATTCCATATCTCTCTCCTTACACTCCGCAATTTCCAAGAAACCAAAAGAAGAAATACTCCAGTTGTTAAAGCAGCAAGCAGAAGAAGCCAGGCAATTGCTAAACTTGAAGAGCCAGCCAATTCCTACAGCAAGTGCCCGTCACATCCAAGATAAGGAACGGATAGAGAGATAAAGGACAGAGGCAGAGGCGAGGCAGGCACTCGGGAACAAGTGTTGCTAGCAGAAGCAGCCAAGCAGGTCCCCGCTGAAGCCGATTGGCTGGCGGCAGAATCCGCGCCAAGCTTTTTCTACCCGAGGTTGCCTGACCCGCCAAGCTGTGACACTCGACAGCAGCTTGCCATGTCTCTAGCGATGGGCACCCTGCGGGAGCTGCAGTTGGCTTTGCAGCAGAAGATCGCCGAGCTGGCCGAGCGCGACCGGCTCATTGACGAACTGGAGTCCGAGCTGGAGTCCCGCAACCGTCTGGTTGAGCAGCTCCGCGCCGAGGTTGAACGGCTGCGCGGCCTGACGCGGCGCCGGCAGCAGCCGGAGACTCCGGGTGGGGCGGCGGTTGGGCAGCCGATTCTGCAGCGACAGCTGAGCGCCGCCAGGGGCTTCGGGCTGCAGCAGCAGCAGCTGGCGTCGCAGCAGCTGCCGCGCACCAAGCGGATGGCCATCAGCGGGGTGTCCTCCAGCGAGTTGGCGCTCTACGATGTCAAGCCCTGCGAGAAGTCGCAGCGGTGAGAGATGGACTGACAGACACTAAAACAGACACTGAGACAGACACTGAGACAGACACTGAGACAGACACTGAGACAGACACTGAGACAGACACTGAGACAGACACTGAGACAGACACTGAGACAGACACTAGGACAGACACTAAGGCAGACACTGAGACAGACACTGAGACAGACACTGAGACAGACACTGAGACAGACACTGAGACAGACACTGAGACAGACACTGAGACAGACACTAGGACAGACACTAAGGCAGACACTGAGACAGACACTGAGACAGACACTGAGACAGACACTGAGACAGACACTGAGACAGACACTAAGGCAGACACTAAGACAGACACTAAGGCAGACACTGAGACAGACACTGAGACAGACACTGAGACAGACACTGAGACAGACACTAAGGCAGACACTAAGACAGACACTAAGGCAGACACTGAGACAGTCAGACACCCGATTCAGGATGCTCATATCGATATTCATCATTCAGGCGAAATGTAAGGCGATAAAATGATGGGCTGTTGGCGCACTTGTCCCATGCACAGATATTTGCTGTGTTGTTACGAGCTGATATCGAACGAAGCACTTTTTGGGGCCTAAAAGGGATTATGACTGCACAAAAAATCTTTGCTCAAATCTTTGCTCAAATGAAAATTCTATGTCACTCGAGAATAAACTAAATTTCTTCTTTTGTGTCTGAAGAAACATCGTAACGCAATATTCGCGGGAATAGCTCGCTGCTATCCAGTGTACGACAGTATCCTTGATTGCTATCTCAAATTCTCATGTGAAATCCCTTTTTACTGATTACCAGTCAGTGTGTAAATATCTGGATTCCTGATACTGTGAGGAGAATCTCCGATTTCTACTCCAATGCCCAAGGGAAATCCTGATCTCTACTCCACTTTTCAAAGGGAATCCTTGATCTCTACCCCAATGCTCAAGGGGAATCCCCGATAATTCAACTCGTACGCTCAAGGGGAATCCCTGATCTCTACTCCAATGTTCAAGGAGAATTCCTGATCTCCACTCCGATGTTCGAGGGGAATCCCCAATTTCTATTTCAATGTTCAAGGGGAATCCCCAATCTCTACTCCAATGTTCAAGGGGAATCCTCAATTTCTATTCCAATGTTCAAGGGGAATCTCCAATCTCTATTCCAATGTTCAAAGGGAATTCCCAATTTCTATTCCAATGTTCAAGGGGAATCCCCAATTTCTATTTAAATTTTCAAGGGGAGTCCCCAATCTCTACTCCAATGTTCAAGGGGAATCCTCAATTTCTACTCCAATGCTCAAGGGGAATCCCTCATTAAAACCAGCTCAAACCTCGCAATCGCAATGCCAATGCAGAACGCGCGACCTGATCAAGCGGGCCATATTGGAGAACGCGTTCATGAAGAACCTGGAGAACGCCCAGATCAGCGAGATAATTGACTACATGTACCCGGTGTCGCACAAGGCGCACGCGCTCATTATTAAACTTGGCGAAGTCGGCTCCCTTGTCTACGTGATGGAAGGTAATCCCCCTCGGCAGGCAATTTTCCTAAAATCCCAATGGCAGTGATTCGAACCCTGCCCATTTAACACATTGCAGAGGGTTCAGCCGAGGTCACGAATACGAAAGGCGACAAGATCAATGAAATTGGGCCCGGCACCGTATTCGGGGAGCTGGCCATCTTGTACAACTGCAAGAGGACCGCCACTGTGAAAGGTGAGCGAAGGCATTGTGTCAGGGATAGTGACTCCAGATCACACTGACTGTCATTCTGTCAGGAAGTGACAGTCATTCTGTCAGGAAGTGACAGTAATTCTGTCAGGAAGTGACAGTCATTCTGTCAGGAAGTGACAGTCATTCTGTCAGGAAGTGACAGTAATTCTGTCAGGAAGTGACAGTCATTCTGTCAGGAAGTGACAGTCATTCTGTCAGGAAGTGACAGTCATTCTGTCAGGAAGTGACAGTCATTTTGTCAGGAAGTGACAGTCATTCTTTCAGAACAAGAACATCTAACAGACATTCACTCTATCAGGACTAGGTCTCACTAAGCTCACTATCCTAGAAGTTACAGCATCACTGACTTGCATCGATACAGCTGACTCTCTCGCATTATCAGCCAAAGAGAAGCGAAAGAAAAATGCAACAAGAGCTGCTTTTTCTCGCCGCTTCGATACAAGCCGGTTTTTATCCGTGTTTGACACGCACACACACACACGCACACACACACGCACACACACGTTGCTTCGCTACACACTCTATGCGGTGGACCAGTTCAGATCAGCAGTAGAAGGGCTAGTGAAAGTTCAACAATATCTATGCTTAGAGCCGCAGGCACGTGCAATTCTCAAGGACACTGGCCTGGCCTCGTATCCTGAAATTTCCACTGTTGCTAGGCTCTACCTGTTGTGGGCAGATAAAGTGAGAATAAACAGGTTAGAAAGGGGAGAATATGATATCTAATAATTCCCAACAGGTGTCCTAAGCGCTTGCAGATCCATATTAATGCCGCGGCACAGACTTAGTAGCTTAATCAAAAATGATTAGCAAAGCAAAGTAAAGTTCAAAATTGCATTAACAGATCGCGAATCTATGAAACTGACTGACTGCAAACTGATTGCAGATTCTCTTCAAAGGAAGGGAGAGAGATTAGCGAGTTAACTCACCTAATCAATATCGGGATTAAACAATGATGGTGCTAATGCATTTCCTTGTTCCCTGACTCTGTCACTCAACACAACTCCCAGCTGCCGAGAGTTCCACAGATCTACAGTACTCCCCCTGACTCTCACTCACCCTCCCTGCCTTTCACTCACCCTCCCTGCCTTTCACTCACCCTCCCTGACTCTCACTCACCCTCCCTGCCTTTCACTCACCCTCCCTGCCTTTCACTCACCCTCCCTGACTCTCACTCACCATCCCTGTCTCTCACTCACCCTCCCTGCCTCTCACTCACCCTCCCTGACTCTCACTCACCATCCCTGTCTCTCACTCACCCTCCCTGCCTCTCACTCACCCTCCCTGACTCTCACTCACCCTCCCTGCCTCTCACTCACCATCCCTGTCTCTCACTCACCCTTCCTGCCTCTCACTCACCCTCCCTGCCTTTCACTCACCCTCCCTGACTCTCACTCACCCTCCCTGCCTCTCACTCACCCTCCCTGCCTCTCACTCACCCTCCCTGACTCTCACTCACCATCCCTGCCTCTCACTCACCCTCCCTGCCTCTCACTCAC
>NIVC01000608.1:20000-42500 GCA_002269645.1 Macrostomum lignano
CTGGGCAATCAAATACGCTAACTTCTGGTTATTTTTATACGGACCTTTAAATTGGTGAATGAGTTCTCAAGAACTGGTGAATCAGTTCACAAGTGTTAGAGTCAGAGAATCATTTCAAAATAGTTGGTGAATGAGTGCACAACAGCGGGTGAGTGAGTTCACGACAGAGGGTGGGTGAGTTAACGACAGTGGGTGGGTGAGTTCACGACAGTGGGTGAATGAACTCGCGATAGTGGGTGAATGAGTGCATGACAGTGGGTGAGTGAGTTCACGACAGTGGGTGAGTGAGCTCACGACAGTGGGTGAATGAGTGCACGACAGTGGGTGAATGAGTGCACGACAGTGGGTGAGTGAGTGCACGACAGTGGGTGAATGAGTGCACGACAGTGGGTGAATGAGTGCACGACAGTGGGTGAATGAGTGCACGACAGTGGGTGAATGAATGCACTTTCCATGCGCACATTCGGACAAGTGATTTTTCGACAGCCGAAATCAATTTAACTAACTTCTTGAAACAGCCAACCATTCATTGGATAAATTTTGTTTCTTGTCAGAGTTGCGATTGCGTATTTTTGCGGCCTGAGACGAATTCTATTACTAAGAAGTAGTCAATTACCCATCTACACTGCTGTAAATACTCTAGTAAAATAATTTGATATTCATCTTTAGTTTCTAAGTGTCATTTAAATTTAAATTTTAGCTTATCTTTCTTTTCAATACATTTGCATTGTTGTAGGGGTTAATCAAGTTTAATGGAAAATTAAATAATCTGCTAAAATTAACAGACGAGCTGATCTAGTATATAATAAACAAGCGCAGCAACATTTAAATCGTCTTCTAAGTACAAAAAAACTTTTCTAGGAATAATAATAAATGTTCTCTTTTCCGTGCTCTTCCCTCTCTGATATCCTCTCACTGATCTCCCCTCTCTGATCTCCCCTCTCTGATCTCCCCTCTCTGATCTCCCCTCTTTGATCTCCCCTCTCTGATCTACCCTCTCTGATCTCCCCTCTCTGATCTACCCTCTCTGATCTCCCCTCTCTGATCTACCCTCTCTGATCTACCCTCTCTGATCTACCCTCTCTGATCTCCCCTCTTTGATCTCCCCTCTCTGATCTCCCCTCTCTGATCTCCCCTCTCTGATCTACCCTCTCTGATCTACCCTCTCTGATCTACCCTCTCTGATCTACCCTCTCTGATCTACCCTCTCTGATCTACCCTCTCTGATCTCCCCTCTCTGATCTCCCCTCTCTGATCTACCCTCTCTGATCTACCCTCTTTGATCTCCCCTTTCTGATCTCCCCTCTCTGATCTACCCTCTCTGATCTTCCCTCTCTGATCTCCCCTCTTTGATCTCCCCTTTCTGATCTCCCCTCTCTGATCTCCCCTCTCTGATCTACCCTCTTTGATCTCCCCTTTCTGATCTCCCCTCTCTGATCTCCCCTCTCTGATCTACCCTCTCTGATCTCCCCTCTTTGATCTCCCCTCTCTGATCCCCCCTCTCTGATCTCCCCTCTCTAATCTCCCCTCTCTTTATAATCATAACTACTATAACTGCTACGCAAACGGAATATCATGTGATCAGAAGGTTCACAAAATTGAGAATTTTTTCTATGGCCTGCGATGCAGGCCACCCGGTCACAATTGAGAGGACTTGTTTTCAATTCGTCAGGAAGAGGTTAAGACTTCTTTGCGATTGGCTGCAATTGACAGCTTAATCTAAAAGTTTGAGCTAAACGAGTTTACAAGCTCATCAAACTTTGAGCCCTGTGATCCCAATTCCGAAAAACAGGGAAACTCAATCTTAATGGCAGACCAAGGGCTTGGCTAAAAACGGAACTATGGGTTCGTATCTAAGCAATCAAAAACTCTTCGATCAATTGCAATCCAATATAAAAGTTGTACAAAAAAGTGTCAAAAAGTACTTTTCGCTTCAAGCGAAGCACTTTACAGATTGATTCTGAGCCCTCGCACAAGGGTCTATGGGTCTATCTACAAACTGTCTCCCACTGGCTCCGGGCGGGTCCTGTGTCTCAGTCTGTTTGACGAGGACGGCACGGACCGATCCGGACCCATTGCAGATCATTTCTTCTTGAGTGCAGTTCTCTTCGGTCTGTTTGTCTCCCTTTCTGTCCTGGGCAGGCAGAGATCTCGCAGACTCCAGCTACTGTTAACGAACTCTGCTATTGAATTGGGCGAAGAATTGTTGAGAAATCGAATACCTTCTCATTGGAATTCTGAGCTCTACTCCAACTATACTCGAGAACTGTACAAACAGATTGCCACCGGACATGCTCAAATTTCTCCGGTGGACGGAACCAGAGATGAGAAAAGAAGTTTTTTAGGACCAAATCCATGCGCTTCGGTTTTTAAAGGTCCCTGTAAAGGTTGGAGTCCATGATGCGCAAGAGAACGCAGCAGGAATTGTCAATATTCGGCAGGAATATGTGAGTTTGTGCGACACTTCAGTGGGCGCCTCGAATCCGAGGTTTGGAAGCAGCATTTGCAGCAAAATGCTCCCCAGCAACTGCGTATGACGCCGCAGTAGATTAAAGGCAACCGGAGTTTCCAATCAAGCAATTTTGCCCGCCAGCAACTCGCCCTCTGCTGTTTCTCGCCTGCCTAAATTGACAGGGACTGCCATCTGCCGATGAGGGCCTCAGGACACCCAGCTGATTGGTCCGCTGCCACCAATTACCGACCCGGCCTCCAGTGAAACTGATGGAGAAGCTATCTATCTATCTATCTATCTATCTATCTATCTATCTATCTATCTATCTATCTATCTATCTATCTATCTATCTATCTATCTATCTATCTATCTATCTATCTATCTATCTATCTATCTATCTATCTATCTATCTATCTATCTATCTATCTATCTATCTATCTATCTATCTATCTATCTATCTATCTATCTATCTATCTATCTATCTATCTATCTATCTATCTATCTATCTATCTATCTATCTATCTATCTATCTATCTATCTATCTATCTATCTATCTATCTATCTATCTATCTATCTATCTATCTATCTATCTATCTATCTATCTATCTATCTATCTATCTATCTATCTATCTATCTATCTATCTATCTATCTATCTATCTATCTATCTATCTATCTATCTATCTATCTATCTATCTATCTATCTATCTATCTATCTATCTATCTATCTATCTATCTATCTATCTATCTATCTATCTATCTATCTATCTATCTATCTATCTATCTATCTATCTATCTATCTATCTATCTATCTATCTATCTATCTATCTATCTATCTATCTATCTATCTATCTATCTATCTATCTATCTATCTATCTATCTATCTATCTATCTATCTATCTATCTATCTATCTATCTATCTATCTATCTATCTATCTATCTATCTATCTATCTATCTATCTATCTATCTATCTATCTATCTATCTATCTATCTATCTATCTATCTATCTATCTATCTATCTATCTATCTATCTATCTATCTATCTATCTATCTATCTATCTATCTATCTATCTATCTATCTATCTATCTATCTATCTATCTATCTATCTATCTATCTATCTATCTATCTATCTATCTATCTATCTATCTATCTATCTATCTATCTATCTATCTATCTATCTATCTATCTATCTATCTATCTATCTATCTATCTATCTATCTATCTATCTATCTATCTATCTATCTATCTATCTATCTATCTATCTATCTATCTATCTATCTATCTATCTATCTATCTATCTATCTATCTATCTATCTATCTATCTATCTATCTATCTATCTATCTATCTATCTATCTATCTATCTATCTATCTATCTATCTATCTATCTATCTATCTATCTATCTATCTATCTATCTATCTATCTATCTATCTATCTATCTATCTATCTATCTATCTATCTATCTATCTATCTATCTATCTATCTATCTATCTATCTATCTATCTATCTATCTATCTATCTATCTATCTATCTATCTATCTATCTATCTATCTATCTATCTATCTATCTATCTATCTATCTATCTATCTATCTATCTATCTATCTATCTATCTATCTATCTATCTATCTATCTATCTATCTATCTATCTATCTATCTATCTATCTATCTATCTATCTATCTATCTATCTATCTATCTATCTATCTATCTATCTATCTATCTATCTATCTATCTATCTATCTATCTATCTATCTATCTATCTATCTATCTATCTATCTATCTATCTATCTATCTATCTATCTATCTATCTATCTATCTATCTATCTATCTATCTATCTATCTATCTATCTATCTATCTATCTATCTATCTATCTATCTATCTATCTATCTATCTATCTATCTATCTATCTATCTATCTATCTATCTATCTATCTATCTATCTATCTATCTATCTATCTATCTATCTATCTATCTATCTATCTATCTATCTATCTATCTATCTATCTATCTATCTATCTATCTATCTATCTATCTATCTATCCCGCAGGAATTGATGGCTATATCTTGGTATTATTTGCCATATTATTTTCTCCCGGTCATAATAACGTGCTAAGGAACGTCAACTTCGATCTGAGCTGAGGAGTCCAAGTGCCAGCAAGGGCAGGCCGTTGAATTCCCTTCGGGATCCTCAATGATGCCAGAGATGCGAGCCGCTGTGGAATATTATTGCTCAAGGCGGGGTTAATTCCGTCTGACAACCGGGTGAGAGGCGGGTGGGAGGTGCTGCTCAGAATTGACTCAACCGTTTCAACCATTGGACAGCCTTCAAGCCGCGGAGGAAATGGAAAGTTTTCTTAGAAATTTCATCCCGATTGGATGCCGAGGATTCCATGATAAAAAATGGGGAAAAGACCGGTCTAGGGAGAACAACAGGCCACAGAAAGTCATTGATAAACCTTCTGAAGGTTGTTCGGAAATCTTTTCAAAGCTTGACGACAATATTTTTGTTACGCAGAGAGTCACTTTCAGTCAGGTAAGTGTATCAATACTCTGCAATGTTTTGCTATTGCTGAACTGCAGTGACACTGGTGGGGACTGTAGCGGACTCCCATAAAGATGCCGGTGAATCGGTTAATGAAAACATTTCGGAAGGAAAGAATCTCTGTGACGGCGCTACCTGACCTGACGCAAAGGCGGGGGGGGAGACTCAAAGAAAGTAGCGATGTAGTGGCGGCCCCAGTTCGAGCTAACTCTCGAGCTGCTAGCTTGTCAATCAGCCAGCCGCCCAGCAACTGGGTCGGTGAGAGTAGCCAATTTCCTGCACACCCCTTCATGTAACAGCGCTCGAAATTCTCTTGTTGTGTTGATGTCGCTGGCGCCTTAATCCTGTGCAAATTATGGACAAGATTTGCCGGAGGCCTGTCTTCGCTGTGAAAAAATGAAGATGATTTGTTTTGAGTTTTTCTTGAACACTGTACGAGTAACTAACCTTTTTGACTTTCTCTCAAGCTCGACGTACCGTACGAGTGGTGTTTTACCATAGACAAAACTCAGTGTAGAAAATAAGAAAAATCTAGTAGTTAATAATAATATCTACTAGGCAGATGTGCAACCGACAGCTCAGCTGGGTAAACTGAAGCAATGCAGATTTAAGTGTCTTGCTCAAGGACACAAATTGTTCCCGAGTGGGTCGAGAATCGAACTCCCGACCTTTCAGTCGTTAGTCCGACGCTCTAACCACTAGGCTACAGCCTCTCTGGTAATAAACAAAGCACAGTGTCCTTGTACTTTAATTGTCCATGGTGCAAATGTCAGAGTTCTCCATGGCAGAAGCGAACAAGCATGCCAGCGGCCGCTCCAGATCCTCTGCCTAGCACTCCATGGTGGCATTCATTTATGTCCATCGTGCCGCATATTTTTCTCAAAGTCTCAAAGTTTCACTCGACATCTCGTGTGCCAAAAATTTCCTCCGTCTTCTCCGAGTCCGGCGAAGCATGAAAAAACATCAAAACAAGCGCACAGAAGAGTCTGAAATGACTGCTTAGTGTCGTGATGATGCATTCTGGAAATTTCCACGAATTCTTCTCCCCCCGGAGCCTTTTCGCTCCGTCTATTTAGGAAGATTTTGTGATCCCACTGAAATTCGAAATTATTTATCCCACGAGACTCGAATGTCCTGGTTGGGGTGGTCGGCCTCTCCCAGGGAAACAGAGCGATGCCTCGTAGGAGAGCACGGGGAGAACTGCGCAGAGAAGCTGGCATTGAGAAATTGTAATCCCTTTGATGTTAATAAGCGCCGAAAATGCTAATCTCCTGAAAGGAATTAGGCCCGATAATCCGACGATAAGATTTGATCAAACAGATAGCAGCGGGAGACCCGCGTGCGATGGGCATTCTCTTGGTTTCCGGTCCGCACTTCCGGGTCCGCACTTCCGGGTCCGCACTTCCGGGTCCGCACTTCCGGGTCCGCACTTCCGGGTCCGCACTTCCGGGTCCGCACTTCCGGGTACGCACTCCCGGGTCCGCACTTCCGGGTACGCACTCCCGGGTACGCACTCCCGGGTCCGCACTTCCGGGTACGCACTTCCGGGTCCGCACTTTCTGGTTATTTCGCAGAGATATTGCGCAGGCGCGCAAATCCATGCGCAGATTATCGCGCAACAATCGTACAATAACCACAGAGCTACGCTTTAACAACCCTTCCCTACATCCACCACAGAAACCAGATGACGTCACCATTCAGTCCGGCCGCCAAGGCCTGCGTGTGGACCGCTTTCGCAGGCGTGATGTTTGCCTCCCTGTTGGGCAACTCGCTGGTGGTGTGGATCATCCTAGCACACAGCACGATGCGCAGCAGCACGAACATCTTCCTGCTCAGCCTGAGCCTGTCCGACCTGCTCTTCAACCTGCTGCAGGTGGTGCCCAACGTGGCCAACGCAGTGGGAAACGGCTGGAGCTTCGGCTATTATTACTGCGCCCTGTCCAACTTTATGACCACATTCTCCATATCGCTGTGCGTCTTCATCTTCATGGCCATTGCTATTGAAAGGTGATTTTTACGAACTGATGCAGGCGCTGATCGATTATGAATATTTTTCTAGGTGATGCCCTTCTCGGGATAAACGAGGGGTGCTCTGAAAGTTTCCGGATACGTAACAATGAACCCAGTTAACAAAGTGAAACTTAGTTACAACTTTTCAAAGTACTCTCCAGCAACTTGCATGCACCGATTCTTCATTATCTGAAACCTGTTGGTGAAGCATAGGGACCATTCACTTTGTCCTATGGTTACCACGCCATCGTGGTACGCTTGAAAAGCCTCCTCACTGGATGAAAATCGACGCCCCTTCAGCAGACTCTTGACTTTCGAGGAACAAAAAAAGTCACACGGGACCAGGTCTGGTGAGTAGGCTGGGTGTGTTAGCAATTGTACTCCAGAATCGGTCAAGAAGTCAACAGTCAAAGCAGCCGTGTGTGCCGGGCGTTGTCATGGTGCCACAGAAGACCACGGACTCTAGTTCCAGGACGTGGTTCGGCCCATGCGTTGAGGACTGTTGGTACACAGACGTTGGTGCACCAATGTGCTGTCACCGTCTGCTGACCCAGGAGCGCTACTATGGCCACATAGCCCGAGCAGCTGAAGAATGCTGCGACCATCTTCTTTCCTGAACTCCTGGATCGGATGGCCTTCTGAGGGGCATCCTCATCGGGAAAGCACTGCACTGCGATGATTGACGCTTTGTCTCGGGGTCGAAATTGTGAATCCATGTTTCATCACCTGTTAGAATGTCAAAAACAGACCGCTGGTGTCCACTGTTGAATTTGGTGAGCATGAACCGGCACCACTCCACCCTGGCAGTCTTCTGGTCAGCAGTGAGGCAGTGGGGGATCCACCGGGCACTCCTCTTTTGCACTCGAAGGTGTTGGTGCAGGATCTCATTAAGTGCCCCTGATCCATCTCCAGGCTTGCCTCGAGCTGGCGGTAGGTGATTCGAGGATCCTCTAAGATAGCCGCTCTGCCTCATTAATGTTTTGCTGGGTAACTGCGGTTGCAGGCCTGCCACAACGAGGCTCATCTTGGAGGTGCTGCCGACCGCGTCTGAATTCCGCATACCAGTCAAAAACTGTTGGTGCGATGGTGCAGAGTCTTGAAAACAGCTTTGAAGCCGATTTAGTGATTCTTGGGGTGATAAATCCATTTTGCAGTCAATAAATCATGGCTCTGAAATGCTCACGAGAGAGTTCCGTGGCTGCTGCGTGTTCCTGGGTGGGGGTACGATCGAAAAATAATAAATAGCTCAAGGCAGCAAACCCGTCTATGGCTAAAATTGGAGGTACAAACTCAGAACATATTTTTATACCAACAAATAAAATATCTGAACCCTAAAACAAGCCATCTTGCTGCATCCGGAAACTTTCAGAGCAAACCTCACATGAGCATTTAACCACCATTTTTCACAATCGCCCCTCTCCCACCCTCTTTCCTCCCCTCTCCCACCCTCTTTCCTCCCTCTCCCACCCTCTTTCCTCCCCTCTCCCGCCCTCTTTCCTCCCCTCTCCCACCCTCTTTCCTCCCCTCTCCCACCCTCTTTCCTCCCCTCTCCCACCCTCTTTCCTCCCCTCTCCCACCCTCTTTCCTCCCCTCTCCCGCCCTCTTTCCTCCCCTCTCCCACCCTCTTTCCTCCCCTCTCCCGCCCTCTTTCCTCCCCTCTCCCACCATCTTTCCTCCCCTCTCCCACCCTCTTCCTCCCCTCTCCCGCCCTCTTTCCTCCCCTCTCCCACCATCTTTCCTCCCCTCTCCCACCCTCTTCCTCCCCTCTCCCGCCCTCTTTCCTCCCTCTCCCGCCCTCTTTCCTCCCCTCTCCCACCCTCTTTCCTCCCCTCTCCCATCCTTTTTCTCCTCTCTCTGACCCTCTTTCTCCGCCTACCCACACCCTCTTTACACCCCTTTTACATTCCTTTGCATTTACCTCCTCATTCCGCCAGGTACCTGGTCATCGTGCATCCCCTGCGGCCGAGGCCAAAGCGAATCTCCATCCTGTGCAGCGTCATCTTCATCTGGTTGTTCAGCATCCTCAGCGCTGCTCCGTCGGCCGCGTCCAGCAAAATTGTTGAACTGAATGGCACGCAGACCTGCCAGATTGAGAAGGGGTTCAACGACGTGTGAGAACTTCGCTTGTTCGCTGAGCACTCTGCTCAATTTCGACCTGTTGCTATGTGGATGTCACTGGATTGTTATTGTTGCTATGCGGATGTAATTAAATTGTTACTGTTGCTATGCGGATGTGACTGAATTGTTGCTGTTGCTATGCGGATGTGAAGCAACAGATGAATTCTGCCACTATATTTCATACACCAAGACGGCTGACTCAAAAGCAGACAAATGTAAAATTCAAAATCTACAACAACAAATTTAAACTTTCACATTTTCACTCAATTGCCATCCAGGCTGAACCCGCTGCTGTTCACCCTGCAGTACCTCATGCCCCTGGTGGTGGTCTGCTGCCTCTACGTCAACATCGGGGCGAAGCTGTGGCGTCACCGACCTATCGGGGAGCGGCCGCAGGGCCAAGAGGAATCGGTCAGGGCCAAGAGAAAGGCAAGTGGGAAAATTGGGATATGAGTGTTGGGGTTTTGGAAGTTGGGATTTTGGGAGTTGAGATTTTGGGAGTTGGAATTTCGGGAGTTGGGATTTTGGGAGTTGGGATTTTGGGAGTTGGGATTTTGGGAGTTGGGATTTTGGGAGTTGGGATTTTGGGAGTTGGGATTTTGGGAGTTGGGATTTTGGGAGTTGGGATTTTGGGAGTTGGGATTTTGGGAGTTGGGATTTTGGGAGTTGGGATTTTGGGAGTTGGGATTTTGGGAGTTGAGATTTTGGGAGATGAGATTATGGAAGTTGCGATTTCGGAAGTTGAGATTTTGGGAGATGAGATGAGATTTTGGGAGATGAGATGAGATTTTGGGAGATGAGATTTTAGGAGTTGAGATTTTCTTGACTGATAAACTGATAAATACATAGCAACCGTTGCCACGGACTCAGTGCTCAGCGCGGTAGCTCACCGGTAAACCAATAATCCAACGTAGGTGGTGCTCATGATGATCACCGTGGTGACAATCTTTGCGCTGTGCTGGCTGCCCTACCAGCTGAGCTTCTTCGTCATGCACCTGTTCTCAGCCGAACTATTCGTTGCCGTGTACTTTCTGGCCGTCTGCAGCACAGTGTCCAACCCCATAATCTACTGCAGCATGAATAGAAAGTGAGAAGGGATGCTGGATGCACTGGGAGAGGAAAGAGGAGAGAGGGAGAGGACACGAAATGAGAGAAAAGACAGGAGAGGCGAGAGACGAGAGAAGACAGGAGAAGGGAGAGAGGACAGGAGAGAGGACAGGAGAGAGGACGGGAGAGAGGACAGGAGAGAGGACAGGAGAGAGGACAGGAGAGAGGACAGGAGAGAGGACAGGAGAGAGGACAGGAGAGAGGACAGGAGAGAGGACAGGAGAGAGGACAGGAGAGAGGACAGGAGAGAGGACAGGAGAGAGGACAGGAGATAGGACAGGAGAGAGGACAGGAGAGAGGACAGGAGAGAGGACAGGAGAGAGGACAGGAGAGAGGACAGGAGAGAGGACAGGAGAGAGGACAGGAGAGAGGACAGGAGAGAGGACAGGAGAGAGGACAGGAGAGAGGACAGGAGAGAGGACAGGAGAGAGGACAGGAGAGAGGACAGGAGAGAGGACAGGAGAGAGGACAGGAGAGAGACAGGAGAGAGGACAGGAGAGAGGACAGGAGAGAGGACAGGAGAGAGGACAGGAGAGAGGACAGGCAGTAAGCGGGACTCCTGGCAAACCCGCAGCTTTCGGCTCGGCTTCCAGTGGGCCTTCCGCTGGCTGCCCTGTGTGCCGGCCGTCGACGCTGCCAGGTACGCCGAGCTGCGCCACGGACGGGCCAAGGTGAAGGCCGTCGCGACTGCGGCAGCCGCAGCGGCAGCAGCAGCCGCCCCGGCTGCCGCCAGCTGCGAATGCGAGACCGAGCTCAACCTGATGCAGCGTCGCCGGCAGCTGAGGCTGCTCGAATCCGATGGCGACGAGGTTGAAGCCGAATCTGCCGAGTTCGACGGAATTCAAAATTCCGTTTGACTCACTTCGAGCCCTCAATGGCGGAACCTGACCCTTGTTGACGGAGCCTGACCCTTGTTGACGGAGCCTGACCCCTGTTGACGGAGCCTGACCCCTGTTGACGGAGCCTGACCCTTTTTGATGGAGCCTGACCCACAATGATGAAGCCTGACCCACAATGATGGAGCCTGACCCTTGTTGATGAAGCCTGACCCTTGTTGACGGAGCCTGACGCTTGTTGATGGAGCCTGACCCTTGTTGATGAAGCCTGACCCTTGTTGACGGAGCCTGACCCTTGTTGATGGAGCCTGACCCACAATGACGGAGCCTGGCCCTTGTTGATGAAGCCTGACCCTTGTTGACGGAGCCTGACCCTTGTTGATGGAGCCTGACCCACAATGACGGAGCCTGGCCCTTGTTGATGAAGCCTGACCCTTGTTGACGGAGCCTGACCCTTGTTGATGGAGCCTGACCTTTGTTGATATAGGCTGACCCTTGTTGATGAAGCCTGACCCTTGTTGACGGAGCCTGACGCTTGTTGATGGAGCCTGACCCTTGTTGATGAAGCCTGACCCTTGTTGACGGAGCCTGACCCTTGTTGATGGAGCCTGACCCACAATGACGGAGCCTGGCCCTTGTTGATGAAGCCTGACCCTTGTTGACGGAGCCTGACCCTTGTTGATGGAGCCTGACCCACAATGACGGAGCCTGGCCCTTGTTGATGAAGCCTGACCCTTGTTGACGGAGCCTGACCCTTGTTGATGGAGCCTGACCCACAATGACGGAGCCTGGCCCTTGTTGATGAAGCCTGACCCTTGTTGACGGAGCCTGACCCTTGTTGATGGAGCCTGACCTTTGTTGATATAGGCTGACCCTTGTTGATGAAGCCTGACCCTTGTTGACAGAGCCTGACCCTTGTTGATGTAGCCTGACCCACAATGACGGAGCCTGGCCTTGTTGATGAAGCCTGACCCTTGTTGACGGCCTGACCCTTGTTGATGTAGCCTGACACAATGATGGAGCCTGACCCTTGTTGATGAAGCCTGACCCTTGTTGACGGAGCCTGACCCTTGTTGATGTAGGCTGACCCACAATGATGGAGCCTGACCCTTGTTGACGGAGCCTGACCCTTGTTGATGGAGCCTGACCCTGTGACCCTTGTTGATGCCTGACCCTTGTTGATAGCTGACCCTTGTTGATGGAGCCTGACCCACAATGATGGAGCCTGGCCCTTGTTGATGAAGCCTGACCCTTGTTGATAAAGCCTGACCCTTGTTGATGGAGCCTGACCCTTGTTGATGGAGCCTGACCCACAATGACGGAGCCTGACTCTTGTTGATGGAGTCTGACCCACAATGATGTTTGGCTGACCCTTATTGACAAGGTCTGACCCTCATTGACGGATTTTGACCCTCATTGACGCAGCCTGACCCTTGTTGACGGAGCCTGACTCACTCTTTTGAAGCTAAATCGATAAAATTAGCAAAGAATAAACGAGTGTTATTGATTCAGTTCTAAAACTGCTGCATTCAAACTGATATATGCTTCATTAGCGAGTAGGTGCCGAGTTGCCTGACTTTTTGCCGCTAGCAGCCTCCACTCGGACCGCATTGTAACCTTTTTCCTAGATCGAACCGGGACTCTCTAAAGGCCTCCCCCAGCCTGCCTTATTTGGTTTCGACTGTGCCGGCGCAAAAAGTTAAAGAGACATCAACAATCATTTAGTATGAATTTGCTAAGTTGTTAAGCAAACAATTACGAGTCTCACCCACCCCATTGCACCGGTCGAGCATCTTAGCCAGCCCAGAGGAAAGACCCCGGGTTGAGTAGGTAAACAATGTAGAGAATTAGCCTAGATAAAACCTACACTGGCTCTGTTCCCAGAGTTCTGACTAGAAATATTGTTGACATTTCTGTTTGAGCATTGGCGCAAGATTACAACAGGCAGGAATGCACCGCGAAATGAAGAGCTTGTTGACTTAGTAAGAATCGTTTTGTGACAGAGTTTCTGGTCACAATTTGTTTGGTACAGTCAGTCAGTCAGTCAGTTGATCTCGCTATTGGTTGGCTTGCCAGCGGTCGCCGACCCACCCCACCTGTGGCGGGGTGCGCGCCTCAGAAACGCGAGCATAAAAGTGAGCACCGCGATGGTGACTCTGAGCTAAAAAGTCGCCGAGTAATTAATTGAATTCAGCCTAGCAAGCGGATCGAAGGCGCCAGTTTTTTGCCTTCTCATAGCCTAACCAAGTAGCCTGTGGGTATTGCTGGGTCACAGTGCGCCGCAGTCAGTAATATCATAGGTTGCTCGGTTTGGCTTCAAGGCCGAGCTTCGAGTTCCAATTCAAATCCTGTCCAACTGCCAGCAACTGCAGATTGGATTTCTGTAAGTGAATCCCGCTTGTGGGGACGTCGGGGCCGGTTCTGTGGGATTCTTCAACGGGTGATTGTTGAATGGGATCTTCTAGGGTGGGATTCTGAGATGGATTCTTCTAGGGTGGGATTCTGAGATGAGATCTTCTAGGGTGGGATTCTGAGATGGGATCTTCTAGGGTGGGATTCTGAGATGGATTCTTCTAGGACTGGGGTCTGAGATGGGATCTACTAGGACTGGATTCTGAGATGGGATCTACTGGGGTGGGATTCTGAGATGGATTCTTCTAGGGTGGGATTCTGAGATGGGATCTTCTAGGGCGGGATTCTGAGATGGGATCTACTAGGACAGGATTCTGAGATGGGATTCTTCTAGGGTGGGATTCTGAGATGGATTCTTCTAGGGTGGGATTCTGAGATGGATTCTTCTAGGGTGGGATTCTGAGATGGGATCTTCTAGGACGGGATTCTGAGATGGGATCTACTAGGACGGGATTCTGAGATGGGATTCTTCTAGGGTGGGATTCTGAGATGGATTCTTCTAGGGTGGGATTCTGAGATGGATTCTTCTAGGGTGGGATTCTGAGATGGGATCTTCTAGGACGGGATTCTGAGATGGATTCTTCTAGGGTGGGATTCTGAGATGGGATCTTCTAGGACGGGATTCTGAGATGGGATCTACTAGGACTGGATTCTGAGATGGGATCTACTGGGGTGGGATTCTGAGATGGATTCTTCTAGGGTGGGATTCTGAGATGGGATCTTCTAGGGCGGGATTCTGAGATGGGATCTACTAGGACAGGATTCTGAGATGGGATTCTTCTAGGGTGGGATTCTGAGATGGATTCTTCTAGGGTGGGATTCTGAGATGGATTCTTCTAGGGTGGGATTCTGAGATGGGATCTTCTAGGACGGGATTCTGAGATGGGATCTACTAGGACGGGATTCTGAGATGGGATTCTTCTAGGGTGGGATTCTGAGATGGATTCTTCTAGGGTGGGATTCTGAGATGGATTCTTCTAGGGTGGGATTCTGAGATGGGATCTTCTAGGACGGGATTCTGAGATGGGATCTTCTAGGACGGGATTCTGAGATGGGATCTACTAGGACTGGATTCTGAGATGGGATCTACTGGAGTAGGATTCTAAGATGGGATCTTCTAAGGCGGGACTCTAAGATGGGATCTTCTAGGGTGGGACTCTAAGATGGGATCTTCTAGGGCGGGACTCTAAGATGGGATCTTCTAGGACGGGATTCTGAAATGGGATCTACTGGGATGGGATTCTAAGATGGGATTTTCTACGGCGGGATACTAAGATTGGATCTTCTAGGGTAAGATTCAAAGATGGGATCTTCTAGGGTGAGGTTTTAAGATGGGGTCCACTGGGTTGGGATTCTAAGATGGGATCTACTGGGGTTGAGATTTTAATATTGGATTTTCTAGGAATTTTAAAATGAAAGCTTCTAGAGTTGGATTCTAAGATGGGATGTAGTAAGGGTGGGATTTTAGTAGAACGGGGTCACCTTGGGTGGGATTCGAAAACCGGATTCACTCAAAAAACTTGTACTTGTATTATTTTATTTGCAAAACTTTGGTGTGAGCTGATAATAACGGCCTGAACTACTGGTTTGCAGTAGTCTGTTTGCGCATTGTTGACTGCTTTGAGAGTGGCACTTATGGAGAGTTGAACCGGTACATTATTTATTGTACATGGTAAATTATGGATACATACATATTATGGCAGGGTGAGTTTTTGAAAAAAATGTGTACTCATTTGCTTTGTCTCTTTATCTTCCATTGCTGTCTCCTTCTCTCTTCTCTACTTCTGCATTTACCTCCCTATCCCCCTCCCTTTCTCCCCTCCCCTCTGTATCTCCCTCCTCTTTCTATCATTTGTCATTTTCTATTTTAATTCTACTGAGACTTGATCTCGAACACTGTTTACTCAGAATAAAAAAATACGAGCGCGTAAAGTTGCGCGAAAAAGTTTCCTGCAATCCCAAATTGATTGAAGAAGTTGAAGCTTTGCTTATAGAATGGGTTTCAATGGTCTTAAGAAATGTCCCAAAGGGTAGCAGGGTAGATCAGTTTAAGATAGATATCGGATAGATTTCTGCTAGATCACCTCAGTCAGGTACGGATAGATGTCGGATAGATTTCTGCTAGATCACCTCAGTCAGGTACGGATAGATGTCGGATAGACTTCTGCTAGATCACCCCAGTCAGGTACGGATATATGTCGGATAGACTTCTGCTAGATCACCTCAATCAGGTAAGGATAAATATCGGATAGACTTCGACTATATCACATCGGATAGATATCGGATAGATATCGGATAGATATCGGATAGACACTGGATAGATATCGGATAGACACTGGATAGATATCGGATAGATATTGAATAGATATCGGATAGACATCGGATAGACATCGGATAGACATCGGATAGACATCGGATAGACATCGGATAGACATCGGATAGACACTGGATAGATATCGGATAGATATCGGATAGATATCGGATAGATATCGGATAGATATCGGATAGATATCGGATAGATATCGGATAGATATCGGATAGATATCGGATAGATATCGGATAGATATCGGATAGATATCGGATAGATATCGGATAGATATCGGATAGATATCGGATAGATATCGGATAGATATCGGATAGATATCGGATAGATATCGGATAGATATCGGATAGATATCGGATAGATATCGGATAGATATCGGATAGATATCGGATAGATATCGGATAGATATCGGATAGATATCGGATAGATATCGGATAGACACTGGATCATAGACATCGGATAGACATCGGATAGATATTGGAAATCACACAGGAACGAGCGCTGCCAGGTTCAGGTACCCAAGTCGTGCACTAACGAAGAGGACAAAGGATGAATGCAACCCCGCAGGTTGCCATGAAGATAATTATTTTTTTGAGTTTGGTTGCTGGGACGGAAGAGGCTGACAAAGTGGCAGAAGCGCCGAGAGGAAAGATCATCACGCGCTTTTTTTGCAACCGCCCCGGGTGACGTAGCGAAGATATGGCTATGAATTTTATTGGGAAAAGCGATCAGGGGAAGAAGCTGTACAAGCTTCCTCTCCGGAAATGAGGCGCGAGGGATCGGGACCTGCCCAGCGCGCGAGGCTTCCCCGCTCCCCAGTTGCAGGTGAGAGATGGGCCTGACAGATTTTTCCCACGGGATGGGAGTTCCGACCGCAGTTGCGCGATTAATTGGTTCGCTCTCTTTCTCCTCCAATTAAAATTTTCAGTTTCACCCGAAAGAATCTGCCGGAGCATTGGATTAATTTAATCGGCCTGACACAAAAATACAATCAGGTGACTGAGCGCTGAATTAATTAGCGACCCTCAGGCAGGTGTGACGCGAGTTGCTCCGCCGAACTGCGCAACTGAGATTAATCCAGGTATCTGTGGACTCGGGCAATGCTGGAGTTCTACGCGGCAAATTCGCAAATTCTGCCAACTTCTGATATTGCGCACAGGCAAGATTTGTGTGTGCCGAAATTCACCGAAACAGAAAGATGCTTTTTGACATGGGGTTTGCTTCGTAATTTGGCTGCCTATGCGACTCATTCACTCACAATTCACACATTAATATTCACCCACAATTTTCTCATTCACACACTATTATTCACTCACAATTCACACATTACTATTCACCCACAATTCTCTCATTCACACACTATTATTCACTCACAATTCACACATTACTATTCACTCACAATTCTTTCATTCACACATTACTATTCACTCACAATTGTCTCATTCAAACACAGCTGTTCACTCACGATTCTCTCATTCACACATTACTATTCACTCATAAGTCTCCCAGTCACGCATTACTATTCACTCACAATTCTTTCAGTCACACACAGCTGTTCACTCACGATTCTCTCATTCACACATTACTATTCACTCATAAGTCTCCCATTCACGCATTACTATTCACTCACAATTCTTTTAGTCACACACAGCTGTTCACTCACGATTCTCTCATTCACACATTACTATTCACTCATAAGTCTCCCAGTCACGCATTACTATTCACTCACAATTCTTTTAGTCACACACAGCTGTTCACTCACGATTCTCTCATTCACACATTACTATTCACTCATAAGTCTCCCAGTCACGCATTACTATTCACTCACAATTCTCTCAGTCACACACAGCTGTTCACTCACATAATGATGCCCCAATCACGGGTTCACAAATAACCAGAGCAGACTCACTCACTCCCGCAGCCCGGATCCCATTCGTCTAGACCGGAGAGCCGTATCTCAGGATCAAATCCTTCAAACGGGTTCACTCCGATTGGTTAAGGAAAAAGTTGAGATAATATGCGTGGGATATCTGTGCCCAGAATTTAGCTACCTCACCTGGGCCATGCCATAAAGGAATTTGGCGAGTTTCTCACAGGCCCGCCAGATTCCCAGCCGTTGTGAGACGAAAGATCTTGCAAACAACTACAGGTGCGCTTCATCAAGCCCGCGGTAAGCTGCGCAGAACAATTTCTAAATAGCTTGGGTTAAAAAGAAATTCTGAATAGAAAGTGCAACATTTTTCTTTAGTATTTGTAAATGTCTTTCAAGAAAACTGTCACATCCAACCTACGCTCGTATTATTTACATGTAGTGTTTCACTCACTGTGAATTTCTGTCTATGCTTCACCCAGAGTTAAAGGTGGCTGGAAATAACAATAGAAGAATAAAATCTAATAAGACATCTTCTGCATTCTGCAAAGCGTTCCCACCATAAAATCCTCTCTCTGATACCCTCGAATTTCCTTTCTTCCTTCCTTCCTTCTCTGACCCCCTCTCCGATCCCCTCACCGATCCCCTCACCGATCCCCTCTCCGATCCCCTCTCCGATCCTCTCTCCGATCCCCTCTCCGATCCCCTCTCCGATCCCCTCTCCGATCCCCTCTCCGATCCCCCCTTCAAACCCTCTCCGATCCCTCTTCAAACCCTCTCCGATCCCCTCTCCGATCCCCTCTTCAAACCCTCTCCGATCCCCTCACCGATCCCCTCTCCGATCCCCTCTCCGATCCCCTCTCCGATCCCCTCTCCGATCCCCTCTCCGATCCCCTCTCCGATCCCCTCTTCAAACCCTCTCCGATCCCTCTTCAAACCCTCTCCGATCCCCTCTTCAAACCCTCTCCGATCCCCTCTCCGATCCTCTCTCCAATCCCCTCTCCGATCCCCTCTCCGATCCCCTCTCCGATCCCCTCTCCGATCCCCTCTCCGATCCCTCTTCAAACCCTCTCCGATCCCCTCTCCGATCCCCTCTTCAAACCCTCTCCGATCCCCTCTCCGATCCTCTCTCCAATCCCCTCTTCAAACCCTCTCCGATCCCCTCTCCGATCCCCTCTCCGATCCCCTCTCCGATCCCCTCTCCGATCCTCTCTCCGATCCCCTCTCCGATCCTCTCTCCGATCCCCTCTCCGATCCCCTCTTCAAACCCTCTCCGATCCCCTCTCCGATCCCCTCTCCGATCCCCTCTTCAAACCCTCTATCTCCGATGACTGACTGCGTGGCTGAACAGACTGTGTGAGTGAATGCCTCACTAATAGAGCGAGAAAGCAAATTTAATCTGAAAATGTCAAGAAAGTATCAGATAAATTTGTAAAATTGCAGATGGTGAAGCAACGGCTCAGGACTGACTGGCTAAATGGGGCGTGGGCTCACAGTCAATTCGAACTTGAAAAGTGCAACAAAACTAGCTGGTTGTTAAGGAAGCAATTGCTGATTTCAAAGAATACGAACGAGTCTGCAGACTGGCAGTGCAGCTTCATTCATGCGAAAAAATGCTTTCTACGTAGCTAGGAATTCAGAATGTCATAAATCTGCCGGACACCTTTAAGCTTCACGAGCACGTAGGCGGAAACAGTGAGTTTAGTAGGTAGGCCTGAGAATAGCAGTCGCTGCAGTACGAGTTCCCGTAATGCTGACGTGAATTTCTGAGAACATTAATGAGAAAATGAATGCTCAGTAAGAGTACAACGGTGTGCTAGTGAGCTGGATCCATATTACATTGATATTCGATTGAATGGGATAGGCGTAGCAGTGTTGGATTGGGAGCCGGCTCAGCTCATCATCATGATTCTCAATGACTTGTCCTCATTATTAGTTTCTGGGCAGGCCAATTTTCGATTGGGTCACGAGAAGCAGCATCGAGATGCCTACTCTGCCTGCTGGGCTTCTGGCCTGCGCTGAGAAGAGCTCCTCATATTTCTCCTCCTCCACGTGATGGGCTGAGTTGATCTATCATCTATCTATCTATCTATCTATCTATCTATCTATCTATCTATCTATCTATCTATCTATCTATCTATCTATCTATCTATCTATCTATCTATCTATCTATCTATCTATCTATCTATCTATCTATCTATCTATCTATCTATCTATCTATCTATCTATCTATCTATCTATCTATCTATCTATCTATCTATCTATCTATCTATCTATCTATCTATCTATCTATCTATCTATCTATCTATCTATCTATCTATCTATCTATCTATCTATCTATCTATCTATCTATCTATCTATCTATCTATCTATCTATCTATCTATCTATCTATCTATCTATCTATCTATCTATCTATCTATCTATCTATCTATCTATCTATCTATCTATCTATCTATCTATCTATCTATCTATCTATCTATCTATCTATCTATCTATCTATCTATCTATCTATCTATCTATCTATCTATCTATCTATCTATCTATCTATCTATCTATCTATCTATCTATCTATCTATCTATCTATCTATCTATCTATCTATCTATCTATCTATCTATCTATCTATCTATCTATCCGAGCTGTTCCGCCCCCGCCCCCGGGCTGGTCTTTAGGCTTCTGCAATGCCACCAAGTCAAATCCAATTTCCCTTTCAGGCGGCAGCAGTCCAATAAACCAGTCGCAATGTTGGGCAGCTGCAACAACAGCGCCATCAGCGCAATCAGCGCCCAGTACGATCGAGTGAGCACGCCGCTGCTGAGCGGCATCTCAGCCCTGTCTCTGCTGCTCAACGCCTGCAACATCGCCATATTCAGCAAGCGCAAAATGGTCTCGCCAACCAACTCAATTCTGCTGGCCATTGCCGTCAGCGATCTCTGCAAAGTGTCCATGTTCCTGCTCATCACGGTGGCCCCTCCGCCCGTGACATCCTACAGCAGGCAGGTGATCTACCTGTTCTGCAACGTGGCCATGTTCCTCATGCACGCCTTCGCCCTGTGGTGCGGCGTCCTGCTGGCTCTGTTCCGCTTCTTCTACCTGCGCTACTACGCCTCGCCCAGCACCAAGGTGTGGTTCAGCCTGGCCCGCGCCCGCCTGGCCGTCTGCCTGGCCTTCCTGGCCAACATCGGCGCCGTGGCGCCCTACGCCAGCGTCCTGCGCGTCATCGAGCGCCGGACAGCCGACGCACAATTTTTGGCGGCAGGTGGCAGCGGCAACGCCACGCAGCAGCAGCAGCCGGTAACGGCGGCGGAGGCGGCTGCTCCGATAGCGGCGGCAGTTCACTACGAACCGGCCATGCTGGATGAGTACGAGTTCGAGGTGCGAATGTTCAGCAGCATAGCACAGAAGCTGGTGCCTTGCCTCATCATGACGGCCTTCTGCCTGTGCATCATTCGCAGCCTGCGCCAGACGGAGAAACGACGCGAGTCTCTAGCGAATCCGAATCGAAACAGCGGCCAGAAATCGGCGAGCGGGAGCTGCGGCGGCGGCGGCGGCGGCGGCGGCGACAGCGGCAGTCGCAGGAAGGAGCGACGCTCGCGCGATCACCACCGAACAACCAGCTTCCTGTTGATCATCATGCTGCTGTACAGCCTCTACGAGATCCCCATGGGCCTGCTGCTGATCCTGTCTGACCCCGCTCTGGAGCTCAGCGCCGTGATCTGCTTCTACAAAGCCTTTCACGGCATCCTCAACACGCTTGGCCTGGTGAATAACACGGTCAACTTTGTCCTCTACTGCTTCATGAGCAAGCAGTTCAGGGACACCTTCAAGGAGGTATTCGGCCTCGACAAGCTGGCTGAGAAGGTGAGACAGGCAACCACCCGACGGCCGGATGCGGCTCTGGTGGCAGCTGGAGAGGCAGCTCGAGGCGCCGCGGCGCCGGCTGCGGCGGCTGTTGCAGAGACCCACGAAGCGATGAGTCTGTACAGCTGCGGAGATTGCGGTCAGAACGACATCCATGACGAAATTGAAGATGACGCTTGACTGTTGGACTTCGAGCGAACAGAACAATATGACGCAGTTAAAACTGGCTTATAGTAAAAAACTCTATATCTGAAATTAACTAAAATATATTAATATTGCCGTTTAACATTGCGTTTGTTAACAAAAGCACTTTCAAGGCACGCCTGCATAATTTAGTCATTGTGCAGATTTTGTCAGTGGCTTCTCAGTCCCTTTAAAGTCTCTTGTCAGTGGCTTCTCAGCCGCTTTAAAGACTCTTGTCAGTGGCTTCTCAGCGGCTTTAAAGTCTCTGGTCAGTGGCTTCTCAGTCCCTTTAAAGTCTCTTGTCAGTGGCTTCTTAGTTCCTTTAAAGTCTCTGGTCAGTGGCTTCTCAGTCCCTTTAAAGTCTCTTGTCAGTGGCTTCTCAGTCCCTTTAAAGTCTCTTGTCAGTGGCTTCTCAGCGGCTTTAAAGACTCTTGTCAGTGGCTTCTTAGTTCCTTTAAAGTCTCTGGTCAGTGGCTTCTCAGTCCCTTTAAAGTCTCTTGTCAGTGGCTTCTCAGCGGCTTTAAAGACTCTTGTCAGTGGCTTCTTAGTTCCTTTAAAGTCTCTGGTCAGTGGCTTCTCAGTCCCTTTAAAGTCTCTTGATAGTGGCTTCTCAGCGGCTTTAAAGACTCTGGTCAGTGGCTTCTCAGTCCCTCCAGAGTCACTTGAAACGACGGGAAAAACGAATGTTTTATCCGCCTAGCATCCGCCTAGCAGCTCTAGACAATGCAAATGCGATAGCCAAGGACATCTCTCGTCCGATTCGTTGTCCTTGAAAGCCACTTTATCCAT
>NIVC01000608.1:47500-110000 GCA_002269645.1 Macrostomum lignano
TCGGCCGAGTCCTATTCTCGGCTCCCACCGGCGCCACCACCGGCGCCGCCCCTGCAGCATCCTCGGCGTGCAGGCCCGGCCAGCAGTGCGACTGCAGCCAGGCGCCGGTGTGCGCGCCGCTGCCGACAGACCCGAGCGTGGCTGGCCGGGCCGGCGTGGCCCAGCAGGCGCTGCTCGGTCTGTACGGCCCCCCTGAGCACATGCGGCACCACTCAGGCCTGGTGGCGCTGCACCCGACTGAGAAGAAGTTCGGCTACATTGTGCCGCTGTGCGTCTGCAGCTGCGGCCAGTTTGTGCAGGGCCGCAACGGGGTGCTGCTGAAGTGCCGAGCGATGCTGGGCTGACCGACCGGCAACTCGCTTCTGTCCGTGTGCTTTCGTTTCCGCTTACTAAAGTAGTATAGCTAGTCTATTTTTGAGAGAACTACTACTAGTAGTCTATACAAGTATTCGAGCCGTTTTATTTCAACTAATAGGTAAAAAGTAAATTGAAGGAATTTACGACCAAGCGGTTGTTTACGGCCATCAATACTCTCACTTAAGCCTTTTTCGGCCATTTCTAACCCAAGGCTCTGAGAACTTTACTTGCGATGTGCAGTGTTTAGTCCTTGACTTTAGATCGTTTTTCACTCAAAAGGAAGGAAAACGGAAAGATTGGAGGAAGGAAGGAAGGAGGGAAGGAGGAGGGAATGAGGAAAGGGAGGAAGGAAGGAAGGAAGGAAGGAGGGAAGGAAGGAGGGAGGAAGGAAGGGAGCTAATGTTGGGCCTCTGAGTCAAGATTGAGAGCGCCGGGACAAGAATAAGAGCTACTTGCTACTAATAAAGCAGCTAAAGAGAACTTGTATCCGTAGTTACGTGCCGATACTAACTTGAAATTTAAAGTTAACTGACACTAAAACGCGTCGACCGTCTCTGCAACCAGAGTTTGAAATCGAAACCTTTTTTCGGCTCAACTTCGAGGCGAGCGCAAGTCCCGAAATAAGGAAGGACTGCTGAGGACAGTAATAGTACAAAACGTGTTGTTGAAATGATGCACTAATATAGCTTTGCTACTAAATTTCGATTATTTGTCCAAGATGTTCAACGGTTCAACGATGTCTGTCTGTGTGTCTGTCTGTTTGTGTTTCTGTCTGTGTGTCTGTCTGTCTGTCTGTGTTTCTGTCCGTCTGTCTGTCTGTCTGTCTGTGTTTCTGTCCGTCTGTCTGTGTTTCTGTCTGTGTGTCTGTCTGTCTGTCTGTGTTTCTGTCCGTCTGTCTGTCTGTCTGTCTGTGTTTCTGTCCGTCTGTCTGTCTGTCTGTCTGTCTGTGTTTCTGTCTGTGTGTCTGTCTGTCTGTCTGTGTTTCTGTCCGTCTGTCTGTCTGTCTGTCTGTCTGTCTGTCTGTCCGTCTGTCTGTCTGTGTTTCTGTCCGTCTGTCTGTCTGTCTGTCTGTTTGTCTGTCTGTCAGATAATTACCAAATACTGGCCCACACACATACATGCACTGCACGCAGTACACAGTCATCAACAAGAAAAGGAAAACTACATTATTAAAGTTGCTCACAGCATATTTAAAGAACATATAAATATGAATTTCGTCTGTACACGCCCAAACTGACATGTTTATTGATTTAATCAATTAATAGAGCTAAGTATTATACGAAGAAACAAAGATTTAAACTCTGAATGAAAAATTATAATTACAAGAAATAATGGTTGCATCAACTTTTAACGACAAAACGCAAATAAGTATTCAAGCAAGTTAAAGCGACCACAAGCAACATAGCAATCATAACATGGGACTAATAATCTGTACAAAGTCAATACAAAAAACTGAACCAAAAAATTTGCTACTGTTACCGTACCTATTTATTATTGTGAAATTGATAATTAAAACTAAAATAGTTGAAAGACTTGGAGATGCAACAATTAACACCACACAAAATTGGTAATAATTTTAACTGGCATGGTAATGCATTATCTTGGACAAATAGCTGCTGAGTGAGTCACACTGGACACAAAGCTGTCTCCTACAAGTCACACTGGACACAAAGCTGTCTCCTACAAGTCACCTCTCAGACACAAAGCTGTCTCCTACAAGTCACACTGGACACAAAGATGTCTCCTACAAGTCACCTCTCAGACACAAAACTGTCTCCTACAAGTCACACTGGACACAAAGCTGTCTCCTACAAGTCACACTGGACACAAAGCTGTCTCCTGCAAGTCACACTGGACACAAAGCTGTCTCCTACAAGTCACCTCTCAGACACAAAGCTGTCTCCTACAAGTCACAGTGGACACAAAGCTGTCTCCTACAAGTCACATTGGACACAAAGCTGTCTCATACAAGTCACAGTGGACACAAAACAAAATGCATAGCCGGACACAACAGCTGTAGACAAAGCACAAACCAGTTAGCTAGAATGGCTAATCATGTGAAGGCTGAGGTCGTCAACATTATCATAAGCCATGGGGCAGATTGGACAGGGCAGCTTGTCGCCGGGGCCTCGAGCCCGTTTCAGCATCAAGTGAGTCCGATAAGTGTGATTGTTCAACAGCAGCTGGCTGTCGAAATTCTTACAGCAGATTGGGCACCGAAGCTGCTTCGGGCGCTTTTCTACTACTGGCTGCTGCTGTTGCTGCACTGACTGCGGTTGGGCAGGCCCTTCTTGGCTGACCCCGGCATCGTCCGCGTGGGAGCTGCTGCCGCTGACGCTGCCGCCGCAGCCACTACGGTCCACTGGGCCTTTCTCTGCCACACCTGCAGTTGTATGAGGATTTGGCATTGGGATAAATCAAATGCGATCCGGAGATGAGGATCGGGATCAATTCTGGGTATAAAGATTAGGATTATAAAATCTGATCTTTAGATGAAGATTGGGATCATATTGTGGGATCTAGGGGGTGAGGATTGGGGTTATAATGTGAGATCTAGGGGATGAGGATTGGGATCATATTGTGGGATCTAGGGGGTAAGGATTGGGATCATATTGTGGGATCTAGGGGGTGAGGATTGGGGTTATAATGTGAGATCTAGGGGTGATGATTGGGATCATATTGTGGGATCTAGGGGGTGAGGATTGGGATCATATTGTGGGATCTAGGGGGTGAGGATTGGGGTTATAATGTGAGATCTAGGGGATGAGGATTGGGATCATATTGTGGGATCTAGGGGATGAGGATTGGGATCATATTGTGGGATCTAGGGGGTGAGGATTGGGATCATATTGTGGGATCTAGGGGATGAGGATTGGGGTTATAATGTGAGATCTAGGGGTGATGATTGGGATCATAAAGTGAGATCTAGGGGATGAGGGATTTGGACTAAAAAGTGGGATTTAGGGGATGAGGATTTGGATTTTAAAGTGGGATCTAGGGGATGAGGATTGGGATTAAAGTGGGATCTAGGGGTGAGGATTGGGATCATATTGTGGGATCTAGGGGATGAGGATTGGGGTTATAATGTGAGATCTAGGGGTGATGATTGGGATCATAAAGTGAGATCTAGGGATGAGGGATTTGGACTAAAAAGTGGGATTTAGGGGATGAGGATTTGGATTTTAAAGTGGGATCTAGGGGATGAGGATTGGGATTAAAGTGGGATCTAGGGGATGAGGATTGGGATCATATTGTGGGATCTAGGGGATGAGGATTGGGGTTATAATGTGAGATCTAGGGGTGATGATTGGGATCATAAAGTGAGATCTAGGGGATGAGGATTGGGGTTATAATGTGAGATCTAGGGGTGATGATTGGGATCATAAAGTGAGATCTAGGGGATGAGGATTGGGATTTTAAAGTGGGATCTAGGGGATGAGGATTGGGAGTATAAAGTGGGATTTAGGAGATGACGATTAGGAATTAAAAAGTGGGATCTAGGGGATGAGCTTGGCGATGGTTCCCAACCTCCACGATTGGTGCCAAGCGGGCAGACTGGCGTGCCAGTCTGGCAAATAAGGAACCGGGGGGGCGGTGAGGCCCGCGGCCGTGATTTGAAAACCACGTCCCGCGGGCAAAACCGCACCCGGCAGAGTGACCACGGCATAACGAACCGTGGGACCTCTTTAAACGAAACCATCGTGAATCACCGGAGAGAGCAGGCGAGAGAGACAAGATCGGCAATGCGAAGCGTAAGAGCTGGAGTAAGGGACTCCCGGTGAGCTATGCCGAAAGGCGACAAAAAGCGAGAAGAAGAAGAAGAAGATCTAGGGGATGAGGATTGGGATTATAAAGTGAGATCTAGGGGATGAGGACTGGGATCATTAAGTGGGATTTAGGGGATGAGGATTGGGATCATAATATAGAATTTAAGGATGAGGATTGGGATTTCTCTATCGAGGACTGAGGCTAACACTCGCCAGTAGCAAAGCAGCCCTCCCTCCGCCCACCATCGCTGCTGACTCCACTGTCTCCGCCGCTGTCCTGTTCCGTCGCATTTGTCAACCTCCGCTTCAACGGTGGTGCAGCAGAGGCGTTCGATATTTCAGCAGCCGCTGTCGCCGCCGCCGCCGCTTCGCTGTTGAAATCTTCGTCGGCAACGGCGTGTCGCTCGAGCAGATGTTGGTCAAGCTGATCGGCGCTAGTGAACCTGGTGTTGGCGCACAGGAAGCAGGAGTACTTTGCTATGCAGGAGACGGCTTCGACAATAATCACTTTGGATTGCTGCTTCCGGGTGCAGCTTAGCTCGTGCCGAGCCTCCTGATTGGCGCCAGTTTGAGCAGCCGCTGGAGTCAAACCGGAAGGAGGGTTGCCTGAACAGTCAGCTGGTTTGCAGCTTAGCTCGTGCCGAGCCTCCTGATTGGCGCCAGTTTGAGCAGCTGCTGGAGTCAAACCGGAAGGAGGCATCAGTAAAAAAGGTCCAAAAATAAATAAAATACCAAAATAAAATGACCCTGGAGTCTACAGACTCAGTGTTAACAGATTACTCGCGTAGATTCTGACTTGGTTATAAACCAAATGGAAATCTAGGGAATTACAGACCGATGACCAGCCGAAAATATTGGGAATTAGGGGCCGATGACCAGCCGAAAATATGGGGAATTAGGGGCCGATGACCAGCCGAAAATATGGGGAATTAGGGGCCGATGACCAGCCGAAAATATGGGGAATTAGGGGCTGATGACCAGCCGAAAATATGGGAAATTAGGGGCCGATGACCAGCCGTAAATATGGGGAATTAGGGGCCGATGACCAGCCGAAAATATGGGGAATTAGGGGCCGATGACCAGCCGTAAATATGGGGAATTAGGGGCCGATGACCAGCCGTAAATATGGGGAATTAGGGGCCGATGACCAAATGCAAATATAGGGAATTAGGGGCCGATGACCAAATACAAATATAGGGAATTAGGGGCCGGTGACCGATGTAAATTCTGCAAACAGCAAACACCCTAAATCTGTACTAACCAACTCTGCACTCCTGCCCGCTGTCCTCTTCTACTCGTAGTTCGCCATCATTTCTGTTAGTTGAGGCGAACGATTCGGAGTTCGAACCCGCGTGCTGCCTCAACAGATGCCGGTCAAGACAATCGGCCGTAGGCAGCTCACGATCGCATAGGAAGCACTTGTAGGGCTTGAGTTGATTAGGCTGAGGCGAATTACTTCCACTGCGATCAAACTGTTGCTGCTGCTGCTGCCGCTGTCGAAGTTCAGATTCGGCGATGTTGCGACGACGCATTTTGAGAAAATTTTTCAGCACATTTGTCACCTTTCGGTCTTTGCTAATTGGGGCACTGAGATTAGGAGGCCGTCGTTGAGACTGCGGAGATTCTGACTGATTTGAGCATTGCTGTGGCCTGGAAGACTGAATAGATAGGGGGGAAGGCGTTTTAGTAAAATGTGTTTTAGCTACTTGAAATAGAGCTGTACTGATATTTTAATTGCAGTTGATAAAATTATCAAGGCTTGCATGCAACATTCTTGAATAGCGGGGACTTAGAATTCGAGGGATTTAAATTCCAGGAAATCGAAATTATGAAGATTTGAATTCCAGGAAATACCAAAACTCTGCGGATTTAAATTTCAAGAAACCGAGATTCTGAGGATTTGAATTCCAGGAAACCGAAATTCTGAGGATTTGAATTCCAGGAAACCGAAATTCTGAAGATTTGAATTCCAGGAAATCGAATATCTAAGGATTAGAATTACAGGAAACCGAAATTCTGAAGATTAGAATTCCAGGAAACCGAAATTCTGAAGATTAGAATTCCAAGAAACGAAAATTCTGAAGATTAGAATTCCAAGAAACGAAAATTCTGAAGATTAGAATTCCAAGAAACGAAAATTCTGAAGATTAGAATTCCAGGAAATCGAATATCTAAGGATTTGAATTCCAAGACACCTACAGAAAAGCAAATGCAGATCGAACTACCTGAACAGCGGCTCCATTTTCCAAACTAAACGAAAGATCCTCTCTGAGTTGTCCACGGGTAACATCTGGGCAATCTGAATGGCAGACAACTAGATGCTCCATCAATTCCCAATCAGTTGGGCAAGTCTCACTACAAAGCTCGCATTGCCAATTTGCACTGGCAGAATTTGGCGTTGGCGGCACATGCAGCTGCAGTGACACAGCAGGGTTGGGCTGCATCAGCATTAGCTGACGGTGTTCAGCCAGATGACTGGCAAGCTCCTGCTGGCTGGACTGTGGCAGCCAGCATAGTGGACAGGCCAGTGTGGCCTGCAGCTGCCTGTTGCAATCTGGCTGGGCTTCTTGCATGAAAGGGAATGCAATTTAATATTTAACTTAACATTAAATACCAGTATAGCTATAGGATTAGGATTCTATAGCAACTATGATGAAATTGGTAGGCCTACCTATTACCTAATAGTAATTAGACCTAGCTATTTCCTTTTCTATATAGCTACTACAAGTACTAAAGAAATATAATTGTTAGATGTTTTTTTATTTATATAGTGCTATGCCTTTTGTGACTTTTTTATCATTAGTAACTATAATATAATAATATGAAACTAATCACTTAGTTGTACAAAGAAAGGCTACATCATATATACCAAGTGTACATTGTTTAATGTTGGCCATTAAGTTACACTCAGAGTCATTGTTGATATCAGTTGACTTGCCAATAGCATAGTCAAGATCAGTATTGGTATAGAAGAATGTTATAATAGCCTGTGACAGCTTGGTTAGCAAGGGTAAGCTGTTTTACTAATAATGTCCTTTTGCACTATAGCTTATTATCAAGACTATTAGTACATCTATTAGATATTCTATAGCTAAAAGGCCTTGGAGATATAGCTACTATATTTCTTAGCAAATATAGTCAAAAAGAATATCAAAAACAAACACAAAAAGTGGGCAATATAAGAAAATAAAAATACAAAATGCAATACAAAGACCAACATAACATAAGTACATAACTAAATTAAAAATGCAATTAGGTCTAGTGGTAGCATTGGTTTAGGCCTAGCCCAAATTAAAAATCATGTATAATGGGCCTATAGGGTATACTAAACATTTTTATGCCTACTCCATAGTCTGGATCATGCTAGGTACATGCCTGAACAAAAATCAAATAATAACAAATACATGCTAAAAAATTAAGTTCACATCCATTCTTAAAACTATGCAGGTATTACGACAATAAATGACCTTTTTATATTATGAAAATAAATGACCCTTTTTTAAATTGCACAATGGACCCTTTTTGGCAAATAATTTGGTTTTTGCTTTTTGGCAATATTATTTACTACTATTACTAAAAATTGATACATACACAGATTTGTTAAAATGATTTATTATGAGCTTAAAAACCTGAAAAGCTTAAAATTTAGACTTAAAATGAACTTTTTTATCTTTTTTTCTATTGCACTGTAACTTTTCTGTGATTATATAAAGTGCATGCCAGGTGTTTTTTATTAGAGACAGGGGGGTTGTGTGTACCTTGGCACACTTTAAGTGACATAGGTACAAAACTAGCAAAAGGCATTACTGCCCATTCTGCCAACTCTCCTGAGTAGGCATACAAGCACGCGGATATGTATGTAGGCACACACTTACACAGGAGTGTACAGAGGCTCTAACTTTATTTATTGTTAAGCATATATATACTTTATTGCGCCTTAGGGGATGGGCTCTCAAGGCTGTTAATTGCATAAGCAGAGCCAAGCCAAGATTTTAATTCAGCCCCAAATTAATGTGACTGCACTTGGAATCAAGCCTGGGTTGTTGGCACACCAGAGCTTGTGCTAGACTGCTGGGCTACGGCCCTCTGCATGCCAAGTGTGCACATAAAGGCCTATACTATTTTCTTAGAAGTGATGGATGCCAATTGTGCATGCTTGTTTTTGGCATGCAAGGCCAATGCATGCCTGAATTTTCTGGCATAGGCCTATACTAATATGATCTGGAGTGTGGTGCATACTATAGCCTAAGCCTAGGCTATTAAATGCATTTGGTATGATATTATTATTGTTATAGTTATATAATATTTAAACATAATAAAATAGCTTCAATTTAACCCAATATAATTTGACATAATTTTATATAAAAGCACATTATTATTAGCATATTATTTTATAGGCCTATTTAGGAATATTAGGCCTGTCATGCCTATGATCTTACTATAGATAGATAGATGAGCCTAAGGTGGCAAGGCCTAGGATATATCTATATCTTAGGCTTAAGGCTTAAAAACATTAAGAACTAATTAATAAAGGCTTCATTGTAGGGCCTACCTATCTATTAAGCTAATAAACTTCAAAATATGCCTAGTAGGCCTACAGACTAGAGACCAATACAAGTCTGCCATTTGTAGACTAGCTGGCTGCCTCATCCCATGGGCCATGGGATACCCCAGCTCGAGCTCTAAGGCCCATGAGAGTTAGCTGTAGCATGCTAGGCCTAGTGGCAAGACCAATATAATTTGGCAATTGGCATAATTAACTCACACAATTTTTTCTGCATTGAAGATTCAAGAATGAAGAAGACGAGACAAAGGCAAGATTATTTTCATAAAAATGTAGGCCTACCATACACCTAATAAAGCATTTCGATATGATAGACTATTGATATATGCCCTACCCATCTGACATCAATGTTAGACTGAACCAAACCTTAGATTACCGATCATACCTAATGAACATTTCGCTTACATTGATTTCAATCGATTACACCACACGTACTTGTAATTAACCAGCAGTTTTGCGAGTTTAAACATTAAGCATATCTATTTCTCCGAAAATGCATGTTTAAGCAAACCTGACAAAAAATAATGTGCTCTATTCAGTGTAACACACACACTAATAAATGTAGAATTCGGTTTTTCAAATAAAAATAATTTTCTGTAAAAAACGGAAATTGTTTAAGATCTCGGTTAAATTCAGAACTGATTTTCCGATATTATCGAGAATTCTAGAGTCCACCATACTCTACAGTACACGTCCCAATCCCAAAGCTTAATTAATCATTCGTATAACTAGCTATACTTATCTTGCGTTAGTTCGGTAGCATCAAGGAATACTGAAATTATATGTATACTAACTAAGGTCTATACTAGTTTACGGATTACTCAAGAATAAAAGCTAGCTATGCCATCACATCTACTACAAGTGGTCCTTGAGTAATCCGTGCATGCGTGCAGTGCATGGCTTGTAAGGGCCGTTGTTGTCCTTTGGGGTAGCATCAGCAGCAAGCTAAATGTAGAGTTATTACCCTTTTGCATATGTATTCGTTCTGACGAATATTTACACAATTTACTGTGTGCATGTTTTTACTTTCTCTTAAAGCAATACAAAATGCACATGTACATATGCAAGTCTATTTACTTTATTCAGCTGCTCGTTCTTCAACATGTACGTGACACTTTGTCGATTGGAACGCGATTTCACATGTACATGTGCCTAGTAGCTCTTGATACTGTTTACAGTAACAAAACAATGCATGGAGTCAACAGCTATAGAATCCCACGCAAACAAATTAAATAAGGAATTTGGTATTTACATGTAGCTATTTTTGTCACTGGAAACGACTATATACTACTTTATCGCAATATGATATTCAGTTTATCTATTCAAGATTTACATACAATATTCCTGCGTTGCATGGTCATGCAGATAATGAATTATTCACACATTACATGTAGGCGTATCGTGATCAAGGTTAGCTCGATAAATGAATTGAGAAAAATGCATGGCATTGGGTCGAGAACTGCAATGATCCATAGATTGAGTACGAGCAACGTACACGCGTCAGCATTTGAAAAAATATATAGTGAAAATTGGGCATGTCAGACAGGTATTCAGTGTCAGACAAAACACATTCAGGGAGGCATGTCAGACAAGGTATTCAGTGTCAGACAAGACACATTCAGGGAGGCATGTCAGACAAGGTATTCAGTGTCAGACAAGACACATTCAGGGAGGCATGTCAGACAAGGTATTCAGTGTCAGACAAGACACATTCAGGGAGGCATGTCAGACAAGGTATTCAGTGTCAGACAAGACACATTCAGGGAGGCATGTCAGACAAGGTATTCAGTGTCAGACAAGACACATTCAGGGAGGCATGTCAGACAAGGTATTCAGTGTCAGACAAGACACATTCAGGGAGGCATGTCAGACAAGGTATTCAGCGTCAGACAAGACACATTCAGGGAGGCATGTCAGACAAGGTATTCAGTGTCAGATAATACACATTGACAGGCACGTCGTTGCATGGTAATCAGACAAGAATTCAATGAAATCCTGTGAAAAATCGATGGCTCTGAAGAAAAAACGGGCACGAATGTATTGCTATGAAAAGCAATGAAAAAAATGGTTACTGGCATTCACAGACGAAGTATAATGTAAATAATTCCAGTATCGAATTGCATTGTATAATCTTGCCAAACTGCGTTAAAATCACGCGCATCAACTCTTGGCAAATGTGGTAAAAATTGAAATGTCAAGCAATGCGCTATAGTTATTCGCGAAATTGTTCAAGTCTCGGAAAGTTTATCTTTGCACTTCCCTCCCCCAGCCCAAATCCACATTTAATCCGCATTAACTGGGCTGCATGGAAGTTGAAAATTTGTAGAAACTTAAAAGGCACAGAGCAAAGTTTCAACTTTAGCAAAAGTTAGCAATATTTATTATAAGCAGCAGACGCCATATATAGACTCTCGTATAGACAGAAGGGCAAGTATTTACAGCAGAGTCAAACGCAGTTCCTCATCTAGAGAAGTGCAGACTAAATCCCGGTCACTGAAGAATTAAGTAAATCGATCACACTGAAAGCACGAACCAGCTGTCACACTGGTTGGAATAATAAGAATTCCATTCAACGCTTAGTAACCTATACAGTATAGTGAATTTTGAATTCTGATCGGAGATAGTCACGAATGCCATGCGCATTTCTTGGAGCCTGAATAAACTCAGATTAAGCCGGCAGCTTTTTGGTCCGTGGCTTTCAACTATATTTGAGCAGTGTTGAGCTTCGGAGAGATTACCGGATTAATCTTCAAGATTTTTAAGCAAGATGCTTTAGCCTTTTAGTTCATCGAAGGTCTCTCCCGATCTGCTTGACATTTCTGTAATTTATCGCCAGTGCAAATGGGAAAAATCTACTTTCCTAATGAAAAAGTCAATTTTTTGAGAAGAGAGACAGAATTTTATTACTATTTGAGGAATTTGTTTTACTTAAGCCATAGTGTTGTGTTTGAGGCCAAGCCTAGTTCAGGTACCGTATCAACATTCGCATCAACTCATGGCTACATTCAGTAGTGTATTATGTAAATAATAAACGCCGTTTAATTCACATTTTGTGGTTAGAATGTCTGAGGCTGCGTTTAATGGTCTCGAGGCGAGCGTAGCGAGCCGAGGACCATTGATTGCAGCCGAGGATATTCTAACCATAGACTATGATGAATTAAACGGCGTTTATTATATATGTTATTATTTATAAAGACTTTCCGTGAAAATATTTGCGTTCTCCGGGATTTTATTTGGTAATATTCAATAATATCCCGTAAAGTCTTAATGTCTATGGTTTATACGAGATTACACATGCCTTTTTCGGGAGTTATTTTCATAAATCCCTCAAAAGCATGTTTAATCTTATACAGAAACCCGAATACTCATAGCTGGCTGAGTCTCGGTTAGGTCTGGTTCCTGATTCCGCCAAAATCAGGACTACTGAGTCTCCATGCAGTTCTATGCTATTTTTAGAAATCCATGGCTTGTAAGTAAGGACTGTCTATGGTTTATCAAGCGGGGAGCTAAAGTAGGTCCGGGGCGTGAATGTTCTCTTATTCACTTATTTCTGTCAAACTGACCAAGCTGAAAAAGCACGGGAGTCACAAAAAGGGTAACACACTTTACGCCGATGGTAGGCAAACTCACGCTCGCAGAGCCTCTCTATCCGCGGCCCTCGGGTCCTTTGAAACTTTACAAAAACAATCCGGCCCGCTCAAGGTTTGTCTTTTCTTAGTCCCTGCTCTCTAATCTCCTCTGTCTTTTCTCTCCCCTCTCTCCTCTCCTCTCTTCTGTCCTCTTCTATGTCCAAGCAAGCATCTAACATCCATGCAATCAATCATTTTGCAGTTTTACCATTTAATAGAGCAGCTGCGCGAGGAGTTTTGGCGATTCAATTTCAGCTCGATTGGAAATTCCTGTCGTTTACAGTACGAGCTAAACACAGTCAGGAAACTTTTGTAACACCTCTCGGATGTATACATTTTAGGATCCTATAGTAAGCATCAGACGCCTATCTATATACATGTATATAATAAGTGTCTGGCCAGACTAAGCAGGTCGCAATGTCGCCGCAATATTGACATTGCGCATACGCCCGCACGAGGACTGAATCTTAGGAGCTAGGAATCAAAGTCATCGACTACCATCCTAACCATTTCTTGATCATCCTTCAATCGTTAATCAAAGTCCTCCGCTGCGTCTCTGCGCCGGCTGGTAATGGGGTGGTGATCATCAATCACATCTCTCGGGAGGGAAGGCCGCAATGCTGCCAATCTACGACACAAATTCTAGGCGCCTAGGCTTAGGCCCAAAGAAGAGTTTGAGCTCTCACTATTGCCACACGATCGCCTATACTATTTTTGAATCTCTATCTCCCTAGTTGATTACGCTCGTACATCTTTTTCACGCCCCGCGCCGCGATCAGATAGTGAGGTTGAAGACTTGAGACCAAATACGAGTATGTGGAACAGCTGAGACGACTAGAGGAAGCGTCCAATTTTGACGAGATCGAAAATGCAAATGACCCGACATCCCGTGTTCCAGACCGCGGCTTTCATTGATAAAGTTTTCAGCTGACTAAAGCTTAGGTCACAGCGCGGCAAACACAGCTGTCTAGTTATTGTATTACTTGAAGTAGTTAGAACTATACGATTATAGGCACTCGCAAATAACTTGATACCGCCTAGAGTAAATACATAATGTAGTAAAGCAAAAAGTCTGCTGCATTGGTGCTCCTGCACTATCGGCCTAATTATCTGCCAACTGGATCTCTCCGGTCTAAGCAGCCGATCTGCCAGCCAAATCTCCAGCTATCGATTCTGTAACTGCCTCTGCGCCAGGAGGTAATCCGCAGAGGACAAACAGTCTTGAGCTCATGCGCAGATAGAAGGCTCAAACCCTTGTCAGACTGTATGCCAACCGGACTAGCTAATCCAATAGAAGCCACCAATTAGCACCCCGTCTGGGCCACTGCGTCGATTTTTTATAAAATCAAAGCAGACAAAATCAACTACTGTACGAGTAGAAGGCAGTTTGTCACGTCGATTCTGAAGTCGATGGAATAAATCAATTCAGAAATTTGCTTTTCCTTCATCATTTTATCTGTAAAAAACAACTTTCTTTTTACAATAGAAACTTTCTTCCGCAGCATCAGTAGTTGGTCAATCTCGTCGGCCTTATCGGCGCCACGCCGACTGTTAAAACGGCAACAGGCGAGCCATCAAAGCGGCACTGCATCGCCGCGCCAGCCTGACCCGTCCAAGCGACGTGTCGCGCCGACGGAGACTCCAGTTGGCAGGCTACATCATCCACACCGAGTCGTACTGCCCACAGACAGTGCAGGAGGTGCTGCTACTGACTCTGTATCCGTTTCGTCGATTGACGGCCAACGACAAGACTCCGAGGCGCGCCCGGCCTGTAGCGCTATTGTTCTGAATGCCCTATAATGCTTCGACAACATAACATAAAGATTTTGTACAAAATCCCAGTGTATTGGATTTATATTATATTGGATTAGCAAGATGAGATTAAGGACAAAATCCTGTCTTCTTCGCAAAGAAATTTACTTCAACAAATTTTCACTTAATTGTCTTCAATTTCAAATACGGCACAAAGCCGACAGCAGTTAAGACGGTCACGATTTTTCACGATTCTCACGGAAGCATGCCTTCGTCAGGTCAGCTCACCGAAGATTCTTAATAAAATATTTCGTGAATATAGACGCCGCGGTGAATACTAGTTGCAGACTCTCTTGTTAATTCGTTTCACCTACCTTCTGCACCAATTGACCCATGCTCACATAATCATAGGCATCTGCCGGCGTCTGTATAGAATTCCCGAGCACGAGAAATTTGAGTAGCTGCCTTAGTCCCCAGGGCGCAGTCTCGTGTCTCGGCCTACCCTGCAAGCTTTCCAGGCCAGCCCGCTAATAAGCGAATACGTGACGAGCCGCTTCAACTGCCGTGCACCTTTCGACACGTCTCGCGTGCATCTTCTGAGCAAAGTCGTTATCCCTTTGTCGTCATCCCTCTAGGAGCAGACGGCTGACACGTTCGCCCTTCGGGGTTACTGCAGTAGTTGACCAATAGCATGCCATCTGAGGCCCCATTCGCTCTCCATTTTATCCCACGGCCTCTCCAATCCGATTCCTAGGCATGCTTCGCCCTATTCTCTCCAGTGCCTTCTGATAAAAACTGGGCCCAGTAAATCAGAAAGATCGCCATCTCGAACTGCCTAACAACTTCTGGTTGAATTCCTACCTTCTCTCTACTCGCAATTCCCGCCACGCTGCTATGCTGGAGTCCCAGGCCGACCACGAGAACCACATCAACAATCGGACGAGCGCGGTGGATGAACCGCCTGAGCGGGTGCTGGCCTTCATCTCCGGGATTGCCATCCTGCTCTGCCTGGTGCTGGGCGCCCTCGGTAACCTATGGATTATGATTGTGGTGCTGGTCCGCCGCGAGATGCGGAGCAACCTAATTAACCTGTTCATTGCCAGTCTATGCCTGAACGACTTGTTGAACTTGCTGCTAAACCAGAGCATGGTGGCGGTTTCCTATTTAGCCGGAAGCTGGAAGCTGGGTCCTCTGCTCTGCGAGCTCATGCCAGAGCTCAACATGTTGCTGGTGTGCGTCTCCCTCTGGCACCACGCCTTAATTAGCCTGCACCGCTACATTGTGGTGGTGCACAACAGCACCTACGTACAGCTGCACAAGGGTCTGTACGCTGGCATCATCCTGGCCGGTACTCGAGTGTTTGGCGCCCTGCTCAGCCTCTCCCTGCCGCTCTTCAACTCGGGCAGTTGGCGCGGCAGCACTGTCTATCAGGCCAAGATGCTGCGCTGCATCTACGAGAGAACCCAGCGTTTCCGCATACTGGGGGTCGTGATCATCTCCCAGCTGATTCCTTGCGCGATCGTCATCGTCTGCTTCGCCCTGATCTTCGTGTTTGTCCGCCGGGCCAACACCGGCTCTCTGGTCAGCGATCAGCTGCTGATGCGACGCGAACTGCGCATCACTAAGATGTTCGGCGTCGTGTTTCTCATGTTCCTGGTGGGGTTCCTGCCCTACGGCTGTCTGAGAATGATAGACTCTGGCAACACACTCGGGCCGCAGGCGTACGTGCTCGTCACGCTGCTATACGCTGCTGCGTCCAGCGTCAACCCGCTGATCTTCGGCGCCATGAACAGAGAAATCCGGCTGGCCTGCCTGCGGCTGATCTCGCGGAGGAGCTCCCGGGCTTCCGCCGCCGCTGCCACTGGCGCCTCCACAGCCGCCGGCACTGCCTCTGCAACCGCAGCCACCGGGAATAAGGTCCAACAGAAGCGACAAAAAAAGAAGCCAGTCGCCGCCGCCGCCTCGGTGGTTGAGGTCGGCGCCAGCAAGAATCGCTGCCGGCCGTCTACGGAGCTTTCGTCTTCGCTGGGCAGCGGCGCCACTGCCGGGCCGGAGAGCCGCCAGCTGCTGTCCGTCAGCGACCCGGACCAGAGCTGCCAGCAGGAGAGCGACACCACACTGATGGATTGAGCAACCAAGTAGAGTTCAACACGAAAGAGTCACACGGGGGAAGCTTCTCGAAACTTGCATAACATTGGTTCGATCGTAACTTGCCGACGGTTGCGAGAAGCGACACCTTCGTTCGCAATTAACAACATAAAATTGAACTTATCCATTATACTAAAATTTTTTTTACTAATATTACTCATGACCCACAGCTGACTGTTGTTGCATTGACCTTATTTTCGTGCAACTTTAGAGCTTTGACGACGTTGCATGAATCGAAACGCTTAAAAAAGACTTTAGCTAACTCATAACGAACCTTTGAGCCTTGTCAAAGCAGCATTGCATTTGTAAATTTTAATTCACACAAAAAATAGTTTTTTTCGTCCTTGCTGAGTTTACTTGTCATTTACTTACCGCGTTCTTCTGTGTTCTTTTCTTCTGTGTTCCGTGTTCTTTGTTGCAAAGTTTTCGAAATATGATATTATTCGCTATTCTTCTGCACCACACCTATTGGGTTAGCAAACTAAACATTGAAGAAAATCACTTCGTTAGGTTCGATAAATTTAACAACGAATTATGTTAACTGCCTGTCTAAGGTCGGGGAGTTTTAAGTCCATCAAGTTTTTTTTTTAATTTTTTGTTGCTTTGCTAAATTTTCAGTCTTTGTTCTAATAATTTAAGCGCCACCAGTTCTGTATATCTCATCCCAAATAAACTGAAGCTAGATGCTGCTTATTGAGTTAACTACCTATGACTTTGGCTTTTTGCTTGCACAGACGAAGTAAAATGTTAAATCGGCACATTTATCAGATACACTTAGCAACAGTAGTCAACTTTTTTTCAGATATCAGCCTGAGTAACAAAATTTGTCTAAACTACAACGGATGGCCATAGACTATCGGCTGTAGGTGCTGTGGTGGCTTTGAAAGGTTTAAATTAAACCAGACGGGACAGAAAAGTACACGAATTAATGAGCCGAACAATTTCGTTACTCGTTTAAGAAAAGTTCATTAGATCGTATAAATTTAACAACACGAATTGTGCCAATTGCCTGCCTAAGGTCGGGAGTTTGCGTCGACGGGCTAGGGAAAGTAATAAAAATAGCCCCACCCAGCGCAGAGATGTCTGCAAGCTAGTAAGAAACTGGGCCGGGCTTCCAGCTGAGAAAAAATAACTAATTAAATTCGCCACGGCGAAGTACGGATGCTACGCGAGCAAAACGGGACTTCTTCCCACCCGAAGGCCCTCGTTTGTTAGGGTTAGGGTTAGGTTTAGGGCTAGGGATACGTTTAGTTAGGGTTAGGTTTAGGGCTAGGGTTAGGTTTAGGACTAGGGTTAGGTTTAGGACTAGGGTTAGGTTTGGGTTAGGGTTAGGTTTAGGTTTAGGGCTAGGGATACGTTTAGTTAGGGTTAGGTTTAGGTTTAGGGTTAGGTTTAGGACTAGGGTTAGGTTTAGGGCTAGGGATACGTTTAGTTAGGGTTAGGTTTAGGGCTAGGGATACGTTTAGTTAGGGTTAGGTTTAGGGCTAGGGATACGTTTAGTTAGGGTTAGGTTTAGGGTTAGGGTTAGGTTTAGGACTAGGGTTAGGTTTAGGACTAGGGTTAGGTTTGGGTTAGGGTTAAGGTTAGGTTTAGGGCTAGGTTTGGGTTAGGGATAGGGTATTGCTGAGATTTCTAGTCTGGCGGGAGGTTTGTTGATCAGATAGGCTTAGGGGGGCATTGCTGAGCTGTCAAGGCTTACGAATTTCAATTCTTACAAGGATAATTGCTGAGGTTTATACCAAAAAGAAGCTACAGGTAGTTTATTCAGAAATGTGTACATATTCCATTGATTGTTGGCTTCCCAACGGGGGCGCCCTGACTGCTAGTTGCTTTCTAAAAGCGGTGAATCAGTCACCTGGCGGAATAGAACTTTTAGTAGTAGACAAGATGAGCATGTCGTGAATGTTATAAGTAAAAGGTATGCAAGGAAATGATTATTAGATCGGAAAAGTCCACGACTGCCAGCTATACATATTTGTTGGCGCTGCTTTTTGTACTGTATAATACAATATTTTTAAGGAGAACGAATTAATGCAGCGAAATTAGAAAAAAGTTCCAAATGCACTTTAAGACAAGAATTGTGAACTTCACTAATTTCTACCTCCCTATGGCACTGTGGACATGTCCTGTCTTCATTGCCAGTTTATGGTTTTGCTAATCTGAACTGTGACGGTTTTTTTTAATTATGGACAGGAAATTTCTATAGGACAAACTTTTTCTGGTAGAGTTCCCTACTCTTTGTCTACAGTGTCGCGTATATTCCAGTCCCAAACTGGCTTTGTGTGTTCTGACTTTCCTCAGATCTCAGACTCAAGTTGGCGCCATTCCTGTCAACTGTGGGCGATGCAGTTCGCTTGGGCTGGTGAGGAGAGAGTGGAGAGTTATGGCTAAGAGTTGAATTGAAGCTGCCACTTGTTGACCAACTGGTTTCGGGTTGGAAGCTTTAACATGTCGCTGAGTGTATATGTACGAGGGTATGAATGCATTTTCCTGTTATTATTGCTCATATTAATATTGGCTTCTTAGTTTCCCAAAGCAACGTTGTGTAAAGAAAGAAGCAGAGCGGTAGTTATTTTTAAAAGCAGCCAGCAAATGCAAATTTTCATTATTCATCAGTCAATAAAAGCAACCAATTTTGTAAGCAGCACTGCAAGCAGCACTTTACAAGGCAAAATATTCTAATTTTACAAGTGCAACTGCACCGAATACCACTAGGGTTATAAAAGAATAAGGAAATTCTTATGCTCGCAGTCAGAATCGACACGAGCCGGTTTTTCAGTATTTTCATATTTTTTTCCAGAATAATAATGCATGAAAATTGCCCATAAAGATGATTGTTTTCAAACCAATTTCAGGTGGATAAAGCTTTGAAAGCATTTAAAACAAACGACGTGATTCACAGTCAAATTGTCGCTACGGAGCGCTCGCTTAAGAATTGGAAACGGATGGAAGTCACTCACTCACACGGACCCGCATTGACTTCTGATCGCTTGTCGAAATTGGTGGAATCCACCTGGGCAGAGGAGCTCTTCGATAGATGGAGATGCTGATATACAGAATCCTCAATGATCTGAATGATCAGAAGCCCCTCCGTCTCTCTGAACTTTTTAGTGTCCCTCGCATTTACGAGTAGACTCTGCAACGATCATTAGAATGTTCAGGATGTATTAACCATTAGGAATGTTCAGGATGTATTAGCCATTGGGAATGTTTAGGATGTATTAGCCATTGGGAATGCTCAGGATGTATTAGCCATTGGGAATGTTCAGGATGTATTAGCCATTGGGAATGTTTAGGATGTATTAGCCATTGGGAATGTTTAGGATGTATTAGCCATTGGGAATGCTCAGGATGTATTAGCCATTGGGAATGTTCAGGATGTATTAGCCATTGGGAATGTTTAGGATGTATTAGCCATTGGGAATGCTCAGGATGTATTAGCCATTGGGAATGCTCAGGATGTATTAGCCATTGGGAATGCTCAGGATGTATTAGCCATTGGGAATGTTCAGGATGTATTAGCCATTGGGAATGCTCAGGATGCGCAAGCCAGACGGACAAAAAATCAAAGTACTCAAAGGACTGTGTTACATAAAAGTACAGACAATGCCATGCAGGAACAGCGGAGAATCGAAGAGAAAAGTCCAAACCAGATAAAAGTCTTCGTAGACTTCTTCTGTGTCCCGCCTCCAGGTTAATCGTAGAATCCAGTCACCCGGACAGATTGCGTGACTAACACACCGCTGCATGGATGTCAACAAATGAGGATAGATTCAAAGATGAACAGGGTGCTACAGTCTATAATAAAAAATTTTCGCTATATTTTCCCCTGTTGTTATTGCAACACCCTCCTTTGTGTTGGACCCGCGTACCGCGTTTCACTTTACGATTTTTTCGACGCTTTTCAAGTTTCCAGAAAATATTTAAAAGTCTCAGCGCCCGGATTTATGCGGCTACGCGGATAGCAGAGCAAGCCGGCTCGCACCTTACCTAACCCCTGTCACAGACCCTAAAGCACCTACCTGTCACAGACCCTGAAACTCTATCACAGACCCTAGAGCATCTATCACAAACTGAAGAGATTAAAGAACCCTGTCACAGACACTAAAACTTTGTCACAAACCCAAGAGCACCTGTCAAAAACCATAGAACCCGGCCCCTGTCACAGACCCTAGAGTACCTGTCACAGACCCTAGAGTACCTGTCACAGACCCTAGAGTACCTGTCACAGACCCTAGAGTACCTGTCACAGACCCTAGAGTATCTGTCACAGACCCTAGAGTACCTGTCACAGACCCTAGAGTACCTGTCACAGACCCTAGAGTACCTGTCACAGACCCTAGAGTACCTGTCACAGACCCTAGAGTACCTGTCACAGACCCTAGAGTACCTGTCACAGACCCTAGAGTACCTGTCACAGACCCTAGAGTACCTGTCACAGACCCTAGAGTACCTGTCACAGACCCTAGAGTACCTGTCACAGACCCTAGAGTACCTGTCACAGACCCTAGAGTACCTGTCACAGACCCTAGAGTACCTGTCACAGACCCTAGAGTACCTGTCACAGACCCTAGAGTACCTGTCACAGACCCTAGAGTACCTGTCACAGACCCTAGAGTACCTGTCACAGACCCTAGAGTACCTGTCACAGACCCTAGAGTACCTGTCACAGACCCTAGAGTACATGTCACAGACCCTAGAGTACCTGTCACAGACCCTAGAGTACCTGTCACAGACCCTAGAGTACCTGTCACAGACCCTAGAGTACCTGTCACAGACCCTAGAGTACCTGTACAGACCCTAGAGTACCTGTCACAGACCCTAGAGTACCTGTCACAGACCCTAGAGTACCTGTCACAGACCCTAGAGTACCTGTCACAGACCCTAGAGTACCTGTCACAGACCCTAGAGTACCTGTCACAGACCCTGGAGTACCTGTCACAGACCCTAGAGTACCTGTACAGACCCTAGAATTCCTTGCTACTAATATTGTCTAATGAATTTCCCCCAATTTTGAAGTGTTCGTCACCAATATCCCCGCTTTACCTGGCACTGCAGTCATAATTTAAAATGTGCAGCAGACCTTGAAGGCTGAGGACCATAAGTCACGTGATAGCTTTCTTACTATCAACCTGGCTAAGCTGGAGAGTAATAAATAACACCACCCGCTGCGAAGTGAAAATTCCATACTAATTAATTAACAAAGACAGGATTAACGCGACAAGGATGAAGCAGAAGGCTGAGAAGCCGTGGAACTACATCAGATACTGTAAGAAGGTGTGGCCCCAATGGGAAATAAAGAGATATCTAGCTGTCTGGAAAATCCTATAATCTCTTCTGCTCAGCAAAATTAATGAAAATTTCATGAGGCGTGTCCCGTGTGTGCAACTCAATCATATGAGCTAACGACTGCTCAATCATATGAGCTAATAGCCTAACGACTGCTCAATCATATGAGCTAATGACTGCTCAATCATATGAGCTAACGACTGCTCAATCATATGAGCTAATAGTCTAATGACTGCTCAATCATATGAGCTAATAGTCTAATGACTGCTCAATCATATGAGCTAATGACTGCTCAATCATATGAGCTAATGACTGCTCAATCATATGAGCTAATAGTCTAATGACTGCTCAATCATATGAGCTAACGACTGCTCAATCATATGAGCTAACGACTGCTCAATCATATGAGCTAATGACTGCTCAATCATATGAGCTAATGACTGCTCAATCATATGAGCTAATGACTGCTCAATCATATGAGCTAATGACTGCTCAATCATATGAGCTAATGACTGCTCAATCATATGAGCTAATAGTCTAATGACTGCTCAATCATATGAGCTAACGACTGCTCAATCATATGAGCTAACGACTGCTCAATCATATGAGCTAATGACTGCTCAATCATATGAGCTAATGACTGCTCAATCATATGAGCTAATGACTGCTCAATCATATGAGCTAATGACTGCTCAATCATATGAGCTAATGACTGCTCAATCATATGAGCTAATGACTGCTCAATCATATGAGCTAATGACTGCTCAATCATATGAGCTAATGACTGCTCAATCATATGAGCTAATAGCCTAATGACTGCTCAATCATATGAGCTAATGACTGCTCAATCATATGAGCTAATGACTGCTCAATCATATGAGCTAATGACTGCTCAATCATATGAGCTAATAGCCTAATGACTGCTCAATCATATGAGCTAATGACTGCTCAATCATATGAGCTAATGACTGCTCAATCATATGAGCTAATAGCCTAATGACTGCTCAATCATATGAGCTAATGACTGCTCAATCATATGAGCTAATGACTGCTCAATCATATGAGCTAATGACTGCTCAATCATATGAGCTAATAGCCTAATGACTGCTCAATCATATGAGCTAATGACTGCTCAATCATATGAGCTAATGACTGCTCAATCATATGAGCTAATGACTGCTCAATCATATGAGCTAATAGCCTAATGACTGCTCAATCATATGAGCTAATGACTGCTCAATCATATGAGCTAATGACTGCTCAATCATATGAGCTAATGACTGCTCAATCATATGAGCTAATAGCCTAATGACTGCTCAATCATATGAGCTAATTACTGCTCAATAGTATGAACAATAGGTTAAACTGCTCAGCATCAGATGATCAGCTTTCACATAATTTGGTTAAAGACAAGTACAATTATGAAAAGTAAGTGAAGATCTTCGTGGTGCACTTCGTGGATAGAAAGTCAGTCAGTCTTAAGTCTCAAAGGAAAAATACCGAAGGACGCCAGGAAGCTGCAGGTGGAGGAGAGAGCTAGTTTGCCTCGGGGTGCCTTTGGCGACCCCCCTCAATTCTCTCGCATCCGACTGAAGCAATCAATCTTAAAATGAGCAGTTGGAAAACTGGCATTTGCTCAAGGCGAATTCGAGTTCAAGGACAGTTTCGTGGCAGATTGAGATTAATCGAGATGCAATGGCCTGCCTTCCGAGTCTGGGAATACGAGCTTTTTCGGGATTCATTCTAGTCCTTGGTTTAGAAGTTTTTTGGAAGTCCTTGGACTAGAAGTGTATTTTGTAAGTTCTTGAATTGAAAACATATTTTAGGAGTCCTCGGACTGGAAATGTATTTTTGAAGTTCTTGGACTAAAAGTGTTTTTTGGGAGTTCTTAAGTTTAAAAACGTATTTTGGGAGTCCTTGAACTGGCAATGTAATTTGGAAGTTCTTGGACTGGAAATGTATTTTGGGAGTCTTTGGACTAGAAATTTATTTTTTTATCTTTGGACTAGAAATATCTGTTAGTCCTTGGACTAAACGTGTATTTTTGGAGTGGAGTGGACTGGACTGGAAATGTATTTTGGGAGTCCATTGACTTGAAGTGTATCTTGGGAGTCCTTGGTTCTTGGCTGGCGTGAACTGGCTGTGTTATGTGACAGCCAACGGTGAGAGATGGAAGCTAAGAAAGGAGAAAAGTCCCTTTTATTGTGGTGTCGGGGCATAGCCGGTAGCCTCAGCCTATTCAGACTTTCACCTCCAGCCAAAAAACGGACTTCCTGTGCGTCAGTTGTCAAAGTTTAATCAAGCAGTTATGCTGTATGTTAGCATTCATTCAGATTTAGTAAATTATCTTTCACAAGAGACTTGGGTGCTCTTTGGAGAGAGGGAAAAAGGATAGAGTCATTGTGTCATTGCGTTATAAATAACGAAAAGGCTTTGGCCTCTGAAAAAGGCTTCATTAATCAACTCAGCACTTTTGAGTTTTTCAGCTTTAGGAGAGTAAATGGTATGTATATATTCATGTAGCTTTTAATAACAATAAAGCTGTAGCTGTTACTGAGAGGCATAATTAATCGTACATGTATGAAGGTTTAAGAGCATGCGAAAGTGATGATGTAATATATGATGTATGATATTGTTGTGCTTTTGGCTTTAGCCTTTGGCAATTGTCAGTCTAGCGGTCTGTTGACCTCTGACGCGTCTATCATTTATTTCATAACTCAATAGCATAGTTCAATTCATCAACGCAGTCGCGTAAAAAAATGTCTATGGCAAAGCCATCAACCCACAACACCCTCCCTCTTCTATAGGTAGGTGTACAATTATCACTCAGGTGCGATAAAAATTCTACTTTTCTTGGCCAAGCGTTCGCTTCGCCTGGGTGACGGCTTGGATTGAACTCCGGCCTCAGTCTGTTGCTGTTGTGCTCTCTCAGCTTGTTCTGTTCCCGGTAGTATCTCAGTGTCTGTCGATGACGGACGCGTCTGTTGGCCGTCGTCACTTGGACCGTTGCCACCGGGCTTGGAATCCCCCATTTCCGTAATTCCGTGAGCCTCAGGTACCTCACCGATTCGTAGTTGATCGAGGTGGGTCTTTAGATTTCGTCCAGTCTCTGTGGTGACGACTGCTGTGTTGCTGCCAAGCATTTTGGCGAATCTCACAGTTCGTGGCTCATGAGAACTCGATGCACGGTAGATGAGTGATTCTCCTGGGATCCACTTGGACTGAGTGCTGCTCTCCGAGATGGGGAGTCTTATTTGTCTGCCGTTCAACAACTCGGACGGTGATGCTTGCTGCTTCCCTTTGGCAGCTCTGTAGAACAGTAGAAATCTGTCAATACTTCTTTGGGATAAACCATTGGTCTTGATTGTCTCTTTGACGGTTCGCACCATTCGCTCTGCAATGCCGTTGCTCTGTGGATGGTAGGCGGGCGTTGTGATGTGCGAACAGCCAATCTGGGTGAGCCAGCCGGTCACCGCTTCGCTCACAAAACTAGGGCCGTTGTCTGACACGAGACACTTGGGCACCCCCTGTTGTGAGAACAATCTTCTAAGTCTGGAAATGACTGTGTCGGCCTTCATGTCGCTCGTGATGAAGACTTCCGGGTAGCTCGAGTGCGCATCCACAATGATGAGTAGGTACTTGCCCTCTATCGGACCGGCAAAATCAATGTGCACTCGCTCCCAGGGGTTGTCTGGTTCTGGCCGCGAGTGCCGAAAGTTCTTATTTCTGGACTTGCACGCGTTGCACACGTTGCATCGTCCAATGTAGTCAGCGATGTCACGGTCCATCTGTGGCCACCAGAACTGTTCCCTCAAAATCGACTTTGACTTTTCCACCCCAAGGTGCGTTGAGTGTACAGCTGCCAGGGCAGTTTCTCTCAGGACACGAGGCAATACAAATCTGTTCATTCTGTAAATAATTCCATCATTGACAGTTAGCTGTGGGTCGTCAAATAGATTATTGTTAATTATGGCTGCGCCCAGGCATCTGAACTCCGGGTCCTCTCTGGTTGCGTGTGCAATTCGATCCAGCTGAATTACTCCCGGGTTGTCAGCTTCGAGGAGTCCGATCGATGCTGTCTGTGCATTCGGCTTAGCGGGCACAAGTCGAGATAGCGCATCCGACAGCATTAGCTTTGATGGTCGATACTGTATGTCATAGTCATAAGCAGCTAGTATGATTGCCCATTGTTGTAGTCGAGCTGAAACTCTGGTGGGCAGCTGTTTGTCTGGCGCGAATATGTATGTGAGGGGCCGGTGATCAGTTATCAGTGTGAACCTCCGGCCATACAAGAACCGATGGCATCTTTGAATGCACCAAACCAGTGCCAGGCCTTCACGCTCTATTTGCGAATATTTTGTTTCGGCGTCAGACAGAGTTTTGCTCATGTACAGCACGACTTGACCGCTTTGTGTCAACACTCCGCCCAGAGCTCGCTGAGAACTGTCGCATTCCAGTTCAATGGGCTTCTCCGGATCAAATATTTGAAGACTCGATTGATCAGAGAGAGTGACCTTGATTTCGTCAAATGCTATTTGACACTTCTTTGTCCACACGAAGTCCTCATTTTTCTTTCTTAGTCGATTGAGAGGCTTGGTCAGTGCAGCTAGGTTTCTGATGAACTTGCCGCTAAAATTTACGAGACCCAGGAAGGATTCAAGCTCGCCAACGTTCTGCGGTGGTGTCATGTCCTGGATTGCCTTCACTTTGGCTGGGTCCGGCTTGAGCTGATCTCCTTCCAATAAGTAGCCTAGAAACTTGATCGAAGTCTTGCGGAATTCACTTTTCGCCGTGTTGATCTTCAATCCTTGCTGGTTTAGTCGATGCAATACTTCCGTCTCACGAACTGCCAATTGTTCTACGCCTTTGCCGCATATCAATATGTCGTCTACGTAGGCAATGACGCCAGGAATTCCTTGTAGGACTTGGCTAATGTACCGCTGGAAGATCGCAGGTGCTGTTTTCACTCCGAAGGGAAGCTTGTTGAAAGCGAACATCCCAAATGGTGTTGACATTACTGTCAGCTCTTTGGAAGCTTCATCTAGTGGGATCTGGTGATAAGCTTTCTCTAGGTCCAGACGAGTGTATATCCGGCTGCCAGCAGCAGTTGCAATCACTTCGTCAGGTGCAGGCATCGGATATGAATCGTTGATAAGATGAGAATTGATTGTCACCTTGTAGTCGACGCAAAGTCTGAGCTTTCCAGAAGGTTTCTTGACCACGACAATTGGTGAGGCCCATTCACTGAACTTGACGGGCTTGATGGTGTCTTCTTCAAGCAACCGATCGATTTCATCCTTGACTCCCTGTCTGAGTGCGAAGGGTAGCGGCCTGGGTTTGCAATGAATTGGAGTGGTTCCTTCCTTGATCTTAAGAGTTACTGGTGGAAATTCGCATGACTGGGTTGCCGATGTGCAGCTGTTGTCTACAGCGTTTAGCGTGAAATTGAGCTTGTCTCGGCCAACCAGAACAAAGTTCCTCTGCGATTCCACAATGAAGAATGTGATTGGAATGAACTCGTCATTGTACTCCAACTCAGTGTCGTGTGTTCCAAAGACCTTCATCTGCGTATCAGCGTATGTTGTCAGAACAGTGTCTGTAGGTGTCAGCTTTGGACAACCCAATCGTTTCCAGATCGTTTTTGACATTACCGAAACTCCTGCCCCAGTATCGATTTGTGCGTTCACGCTAGGCATCGACCCGCTCGTGTGTCTGAGCCTAACAGGCACGGTGTAGCTATCAACGGGATGTCGAATGTGAAAAAAATCCTCCTGTTCAGCTTCGCTTGCATCTACAAAGCTTGTGGTCCTTGGCCACACTGCAGCTCGCCTAAATTGACCAGATGCTGACGGGCTTTTGAACGATTTTCGGCCTTTGCCAAAACCAGTTGATTTCGTTTTGCAAACTGTTGCGAAGTGGTTTTGCATGCCACATTTGTTGCACGTTTTTCCTTTCGCAGGACACCCTCCATTGGAGCCATGCATCGTGCCACATCTGCCACACTTGGAGCTTGTAGAGTGGGAGCCTCTGGCCACCGATGCTGAAATTTTCATTACTTCAGAAGACTGCGGCTGACTGGTGCAACCTTTTAGTATTTGCGTTTGTGATAGGTTCTGGTGCGCCTCAGCGATGTTGATAGCTGTCTCAAATGTGAGAGTGCTGAAGTCCTGTTCCAATAACTTGCTGATGGCCACCTTGTCATTCAAACCGAATACGAGCTGATCTCTCAGTCTCTCATCTCTGGATAGGCCAAACTGACACTTGTCTGCTTGCATGCAGAGTTGCTGTGCATACTCACGAATGCTCATTGATGCCGTGCGAGTGATATGCTGGAAATTGAATCTCTCAGCCATGACGAACGTCTTTGGTTCCAGGATGCTGGCCAGTAGTTTGGTCAGTTCATCGAAGCTCTTTTCTCCCGGCTTCTTGGAGCGGCTCGATCTGCCAATGCGTCGTACAGCTTGGTGCTGAGCTTCATCAGCAGCAGCTTGTTTTTCGTGTCGTCCTGCCAGCCGTTGAGTTCACTGCACAGTGTGAATCGGTCCAACCACCTCTGGAAGTTCGAACTTTCATCGAGTTTTTCGATGTCAACTTGCTGTCCTCTCGATACTTGTGCGCTTGGGTTCTGCGCTGTCGCTGTTGCCGACTTTGTCGCTTGGACTGATTTCGACGAGATCGCAAGCGGTGGTGCTTTGTCGCTCGAAACCGTTTTACCAACTCCTTTAGTTGGCGATGCTGGCGTACTTCCAGGCATTTTCGTAGTCTATGCTTGCCGACGCCACTGTTGTGCTTTTGGCTTTAGCCTTTAGCAATTGTCAGTCTAGCGGTCTGCTGACCTCTGACGCGTCTATCCTTTATTTCAAAACTCAATAGCATGGTTCAATTCATCAACGCAGTCGCGTAACAAAAATGTCTATGGCAAAGCCATCAACCCACAACAGATATGATGTAATTGATGTAAGAGCATGCGAAAGTGATGATGTCGGCCAAAAATTGCAATTTTGCAAAAGAAAGACATACACGACAGACAGACAGACAGACAGACAGACAGACAGACAGACAGACAGACAGACAGACAGACAGACAGACAGACAGACAGACAGACAGACAGACAGACAGACAGACAGACAGACAGACAGACAGACAGACAGACAGACAGACAGACAGACAGACAGACGGACAGACAGACAGACAGACAGACAGACAGACAGACAGACAGACAGACAGACAGACAGACAGACAGACAGACAGACAGACAGACAGACAGACAGACAGACAGACAGACAGACAGACAGACAGACAGACAGACAGACAGACAGACAGACAGACAGACAGACAGACAGACAGACAGACAGACAGACAGACAGACAGACAGACAGACAGACAGACAGATAGATAGACACAGACACAGACAGATACAGGCAGCCACAGACAGACAGGCAGACACAGATAAATAGACAGATACAGACAGATATAGACAGACGCAGATAGTCACAGACAGACACAGATAGTCACAGACTGACGCAGATAGTCACAGACAGACACAGATAGTCACAGACAGACACAGATGGTCACAGACTGACGCAGATAGTCACAGACACAGATAGTCACAGACTGACGCAGATAGTCACAGACAGACACAGATAGATATGCATACAGACACATACAGAACAGACACATACAGACAGCCACATACAGACACAGCCACATACAGAGTAGACACATAGACAGACATACAGAGAGGAAATAAACAAACAAAACAGACACAGATAGAGTGACAGAGACCGTCGCAGACAGACAGACAGACAGACAACAATTTTTATCTGTTAATAATAATTCGCTGTTGCAGTGAGAGCGTCAGGCGGACAAGGCTGGCGGGAACCTGTACAGATGAGAGACACACCCCATAATTATTTGTGCTTTACCGCCGAGGCTCTCAATCGAGGAAAAGCTAAACAAAAAAGAGGCATCAGTTTATGCGAAGGTACTCGTAAAACCCCTAATTAAAACAGGGAAGTATATTCAAGGGAGCCGCAGGATGTGACAGCAAGACAAGTTAACCAGTACCCGAACCGGCAAAACCTGCTAGGGATGCTGATGTCTATTGTTAGAGCTGCAATTATAGCCCAGGGCTTCTTTGGGCTGATGTTATTTTCGTCAGCTATTTGGGTAGCGCCGCAGGCAACCCCTTGACGGTGAGATAGGGAAATTCCTAGAACAAGAACACTCTGCAACTGCACGGCTTCATTCTCGTCAGACAGTTCTGACGTCTGACAGCCGAGTCCATGTGTACCAAAATGGACAAAATAGATTTATAAAGCCACTCAAGCGCATGTAAACAATTCTAAGTACAAACTTGTCATAACAGCAGAACAGACCATTTTTTGATTGCACATAATTGTGTTCGTCAAGTGGTATACAGGTATTGCAATATATCTCTCAGATACATGCAGCATTCATGTAGGTAGGCAGTAATTCAAATGGCTCACTGGATTCTCTGGGCTTAACAATGTCCGCCTAGTTTTTGTCTGGCAACCTGGGCGGTTGCGGCAGGCGCGTTCCAAATACGGTATGCGGCGGCTGACACATGATCGATCTCTCCTCCCCGTGTCTACTCCCCAGCTCTGTCTCTCCTCCCCGTGTCTACTCCCCATCTCTGTCTCTCCTCCCCGTGTCTACTCCCCAGCTCTGTCTCTCCTCCCCGTGTCTACTCCCCAGCTCTGTCTCTCCTCCCCGTGTCTACTCCCCAGCTCTGTCTCTCCTCCCCGTGTCTACTCCCCAGCTCTGTCTCTCCTCCCCGTGTCTACTCCCCATCTCTGTCTCTCCTCCCCGTGTCTACTCCCCAGCTCTGTCTCTCCTCCCCGTGTCTACTCCCCATCTCTGTCTCTCCTCCCCGTGTCTACTCCCCATCTCCCCTTGCTTGACTCAGTTTCTCCTGTCTTGTTATGATAGTTAAGTGCATTGTGCAGGAGCAATTTTCACTTGATAAGATAAGTTACAGTGGCCTAACACAGTTAAACACTACCAAATATAATTGAGATGGCTGAAAAAGTCTAATACATAAACCCTAGCAAGGGACAGACGGACTTTGGCTATTAAAAACAGCTGAAATTCACAGTCCCAGCAGCGGTAGACGAGGGTAGAAAGTGTTAATTAGCATGCACGCACAAAAGACTACATACACTAATTATTTGGCTTGACGCGTCTCACCGCCGCGAACAGATCAATTCAAAAGTCAGACAGGCGCGTCCGGCTGTAGGTTGTTAAGCTCCAACTGTGCTCAAATCGTGTCAATTTATCTTGCAGGCTTTCAGTAGCTACCAATCGAGCGTCCTAAATCTAATAGCGTACCCCGATCTGTTTGACCGACTTTGTCTGACGCATTGCTCTGCACGAGTTCGTATGCCTGTCTTGAGTTCTGAATGTTTCTACCAAGATTTACCATAGACAGTAGCATTTCAGTTGTGTCCATCTTGAGTTCTGAATGTTTCTACCAAGATTTACCATAGACAGTAGCATTTCAGTTGTGTCCATCTTGAGTTCTGAATGTTTCTACCAAGATTTACCATAGACAGTAGCATTTCAGTTGTGTCCATCTTGAGTTCTGAATGTTTCTACCAAGATTTACCATAGACAGTAGCATTTCAGTTGTGTCCATCTTGAGTTCTGAATGTTTCTACCAAGATTTACCATAGACAGTAGCATTTCAGTTGTGTCCATCTTGAGTTCTAAATGTTTCTACCAAGATTTACCATAGACAGTAGCATTTCAGTTGTGTCCATCTTGAGTTCTGAATGTTTCTACCAAGATTTACCATAGACAGTAGCATTTCAGTTGTGTCCATCTTGAGTTCTGAATGTTTCTACCAAGATTTACCATAGACAGTAGCATTTCAGTTGTGTCCATCTTGAGTTCTAAATGTTTCTACCAAGATTTACCATAGACAGTAGCATTTCAGTTGTGTCCATCTTGAGTTCTGAATGTTTCTACCAAGATTTACCATAGACAGTAGCATTTCAGTTGTGTCCATCTTGAGTTCTGAATGTTTCTACCAAGATTTACCATAGACAGTAGCATTTCAGTTGTGTCCATCTTGAGTTCTGAATGTTTCTACCAAGATTTACCATAGACAGTAGCATTTCAGTTGTGTCCATCTTGAGTTCTGAATGTTTCTACCAAGATTTACCATAGACAGTAGCATTACAGTTGTGTCCATCTTGAGTTCTGAATGTTTCTACCAAGATTTACCATAGACAGTAGCATTACAGTTGTGTCCATCTTGAGTTCTGAATGTTTCTACCAAGATTTACCATAGACAGTAGCATTACAGTTGTGTCCATCTTGAGTTCTGAATGTTTCTACCAAGATTTACCATAGACAGTAGCATTTCAGTTGTGTCCATCTTGAGTTCTGAATGTTTCTACCAAGATTTACCATAGACAGTAGCATTTCAGTTGTGTCCATCTTGAGTTCTGAATGTTTCTACCAAGATTTACCATAGACAGTAGCATTTCAGTTGTGTCCATCTTGAGTTCTGAATGTTTCTACCAAGATTTACCATAGACAGTAGCATTTCAGTTGTGTCCATCTTGAGTTCTGAATGTTTCTACCAAGATTTACCATAGACAGTAGCATTACAGTTGTGTCCATCTTGAGTTCTGAATGTTTCTACCAAGATTTACCATAGACAGTAGCATTACAGTTGTGTCCATCTTGAGTTCTGAATGTTTCTACCAAGATTTACCATAGACAGTAGCATTACAGTTGTGTCCATCTTGAGTTCTGAATGTTTCTACCAAGATTTACCATAGACAGTAGCATTACAGTTGTGTCCATCTTGAGTTCTGAATGTTTCTACCAAGATTTACCATAGACAGTAGCATTACAGTTGTGTCCGACTTGAGTTCTGAATATTTCTACCAAGATTTACCATAGACAGTAGCATTACAATTGTGTCCGACTTGAGTTCTGAATGTTTCTACCAAGATTTACCATAGACAGTAGCATTACAGTTGTGTCCATCTGGAGTTCTGAATGTTTCTACCAAGATTTACCATAGACAGTAGCATTACAATTGTGTCCGACTTGAGTTCTGAATATTTCTACCAAGATTTACCATAGACAGTAGCATTACAGTTGTGTCCATCTTGAGTTCTGAATGTTTCTACCAAGATTTACCATAGACAGTAGCATTACAGTTGTGTCCATCTTGAGTTCTGAATGTTTCTACCAAGATTTACCATAGACAGTAGCATTACAGTTGTGTCCATCTTGAGTTCTGAATGTTTCTACCAAGATTTACCATAGACAGTAGCATTACAGTTGTGTCCATCTTGAGTTCTGAATGTTTCTACCAAGATTTACCATAGACAGTAGCATTACAGTTGTGTCTGTCTTGAGTTCTGAATGTTTCTACCAAGATTTACCATAGACAGTAGCATTACAGTTGTGTCCGACTTGAGTTCTGAATGTTTCTACCAAGATTTACCATAGACAGTAGCATTACAGTTGTGTCCATCTTGAGTTCTGAATGTTTCTACCAAGATTTACCATAGACAGTAGCATTACAGTTGTGTCCATCTTGAGTTCTGAATGTTTCTACCAAGATTTACCATAGACAGTAGCATTACAGTTGTGTCCATCTTGAGTTCTGAATGTTTCTACCAAGATTTACCATAGACTAGTCCAGCACAGATTCTCCTTCAAGATTCCTTTCTCTAGAACAAGAGCAACAGAAGCGGTGCTTCATTCACATACTAAATTATTGAATGCTCTACCTGCAGCATTAGTTAATCCTGGCATCAAGTCATCTTTTTTAAAGAGCCGGGTATCTTAAAGACCACCTTGATCAGTTTTTAGGCTACTCTTTTCCTTTGTCTTGTTCTCCTACCATCTTCTCCCTTTGTCTTCTTTCACTTCCTTTCCCCTTTTCCGCTTCGTAACCATGGGTCACCATTGGTACTATTGGTCCTTGACCACAGTCATGGTGAGTTACACAATAATAAAAATAACAATAAGCTCTGTACTCTCGTACGTCGTGAGTTCCTCAGGTTTTGAACTTGATTCAAAATCTTTCTAATTTTGTCATTATTGACTAAATACATATGTATACAAGCGGATACATACACAGTGGCAAACAGTTGGCTAAATTTCTAGTTCATATGAACCAATACCGGTATGTGATGTGATGCGCCTCATTTGGCCAACAATCGTGCCATTGGGCAGTTATTGGTGGGGAGAAAGGCAAATCAGACCCGATAGAAACATACCCATAAAAATATTGAAGTACAGGCATACAAAACACACTTATCTCCGAACCCCCCAGGCTAAAGCAAATTCACTTGTATGGGAATATGCTTCATCAGTATTTATGCCGCTAATGGTGCCTGCCGATCTCTACAGGCGAATAGTCGCGGAAAGAAGATACAAAAACAGCCATAAGCATTGCCAGTGATAGATAACCCCCTCCTTCAGGCGCCTAAAATGTAACAGTTTAATGCCGTCATATCCATATATTATACTCTCCAAATTCTAATACGATCGGCGTGGGTATAGATATGGCTAGGATGTCGCAAGATGGACCGAATTCCGGCGTACGGAGCCACCAGCGCTGTTCGGACGGGGAGGGGAGAAGATAAATAAACGAAGGGATTAATAATAACGGTATTGATTAATAGCGAACCAGGGACTACTGAACAGGGAAATACACAACTCTCAGTTAGCGATCCATAAATCCTATTGCTATTTGCACACGCAGTACAAAGATAAGGGAGTTATATCTCCATATACATGCACACTAGGTGGTCCGCATTTTGCAACGGTTAGTTTTTCTAAATTGGCCAGCCCTTATTTTTACTTAAGAATACTAAGCAAAGGGGGGAATTCCTGCTGGTGTCACCTGTTAAAGGTCCAGAAGCTCCGCCTGGGTGAAGGCCAGTGACTAACAAAGTCAAAGCTGACGCAGACACGTGGTCGGCGTGCTGATGAAATTTGGAGGCTTGGCAAGGCTGCACTGAGGCGCAGTGCTGGTTGGCGCACAGGGGGTGTACTGAATACACTGGCGCATATGGAAAGAATCCGACCTTCTGGCAGAATTTTTGGATATCTCGACATTACGGAGGCCTGGCGACTTGATTCTTGTTTGAGAAGGTGTACAGCAAATGTACAGCACGATAGTTTGATCGGCACCCTAGCAACTGCAGCACACGAAGAACTCAGTAAGCGTGTTGATCGTATAACTGAGGACGTTTCTTTGTATTACCCAAACGCTCGCAGGAAGCCTCCAGGCCAAACACTGGGACGCAAGCGACAAAAGACTGTGCGAGATCCCCTACCCCATGCGGCGATGTCAAAAAGGCAAAGTCAGAGCTATTGAGCTGGCCCTGTAATTTTGTGCCGACACTGCGATTCACGTGATTAAGAAGAATTGGGGAAATTGTAGACCTGTAATTCATCCAGGCCTAGCACCAAGCATCCAGTCACGTCAATCTGGCGTTGCGACCTCCCGATTAGCTGAACTGACTGATGACAAAAGGTTTCCCAGTGCAAAAATAGTCAAGTCAAAAGGCATAATTATTATAATTATGCGGCTACTGGCTTAAATTCCAGCACAGCGCCATCATTATGCTAAGTTGTATATTGTCTTTGCGTCATTAGCCATTTTGCCCTGATCCTGGCCTGGATAAATTCTACCTGGGAAAACAGGAAACAGCTTCATCGCCACTTCACTTTAATTAGTCTAGTTTCTTGCACACAGCAGGTTCTTGCGGAGATTTTCAACAATCCGAGTGTTTGATCAAGCAAATGAAGTTTTGTGAAAGTCAAAGAGGACAACGCAAATTTATTGTAGCTAAAATGAATTCAATGAATCCAATTGATTTATTAGAGCAATACTATACAAAATGGAATCTTGATTGTCAGCACAAATACAAAGTTTTCTCTAATGAATAACACAAACTTAGATTTGCTAACATGACAAAAGTTAGTTCGCATAACACATGGATATGAGGGGGGGGGGTAAAAACAGCAAAATACAGGGTCATATTTGGAGTGAAAAGTCAGTGACAGCTTTAGAGACTGCAAACAAGGGAATCTGGGAGAGTGACAGACTGCAGATATGGGAATATGGGAGATTGACAGATTTTTAGACACGGATATGGGAGAGTGACAGATTGAAGACGGGAGTATGGGAGAGTGACACTGCAGACATGGGAATTTAGGAGAGTGACAGAAGGCAGACATAAGAATATGGGAGGGTGACAGACTGCAGACACAGAGATCTGGGAGAGTGACAGATCGCAGACAAGGCAATCTAGGCGAGTGAAAGACTACAGACAAGGGAATCTGGGAGTGACAGACTGCAGACATGGGAATCTTGGAGGGTGACAGACTACAGACACGAGGATCTAGGACAGTGACAGATTGCAGACACGAGGATCTGAGTGGGTGACAGATCGCAAACAAGACAATCTAGGCGAGTGAAAGACTACAGACACGAGTATCTGGGAGAGTGACAGACTACAGACACAAGGATCTAGGACAGTGACAGATTGCAGACACGAGGATCTGAGTGGGTGACAGACTGCAGACACGAGGATCTGGGAGAGTGACAGATCGCAAACAAGACAATCTAGGCGAGTGAAAGACTACAGACAAGGGAATCTGGAAGGGTGACAGACTGCAGACACGAGGATCTGAGTGGGTGACAGACTGCAGACACGAGGATCTGGGAGAGTGACAGATCGCAAACAAGACAATCTAGGCGAGTGAAAGACTACAGACAAGGGAATCTGGAAGGGTGACAGACTGCAGACACGAGGATCTGGGAGGGTGACAGACTGCAGACACGAGGATCTGGGAGAGTGACAGATCGCAAACAAGACAATCTAGGCGAGTGAAAGACTACAGACAAGGGAATCTGGGAGAGTGACAGACTACAGACACAAGGATCTAGGATAGTGACAGATTGCAGACACGAGGATCTGAGTGGGTGACAGACTGCAGACACGAGGATCTGGGAGAGTGACAGATCGCAAACAAGACAATCTAGGCGAGTGAAAGACTACAGACAAGGGAATCTGGAAGGGTGACAGACTGCAGACACGAGGATCTGGGAGGGTGACAGACTGCAGACACGAGGATCTGGGAGAGTGACAGATCGCAAACAAGACAATCTAGGCGAGTGAAAGACTACAGACAAGGGAATCTGGGAGAGTGACAGACTACAGACACAAGGATCTAGGACAGTGACAGATTGCAGACACGAGGATCTGAGTGGGTGACAGACTGCAGACACGAGGATCTGGGAGAGTGACAGATCGCAAACAAGACAATCTAGGCGAGTGAAAGACTACAGACAAGGGAATCTGGAAGGGTGACAGACTGCAGACACGAGGATCTGGGAGGGTGACAGACTGCAGACACGAGGATCTGGGAGAGTGACAGACTACAGACACGAGGATCTGGGAGGGTGACAGACTGCAGACACGAGGATCTGGGAGTGACAGACTGCAGACACGAGTATCTGGGAGAGTGACAGACTGCAGACACGAGGATCTGGGAGTGACACAAGAGTGACAAAGCTTCATCAGCGACAGCCGCCCCCGTGTCCAATTCCACTGCCGCTGGATCCGCCAGGCGGCAGGCTGGACTCGTCCTGTATGCAGGACAGAATCTCGCCAGCAATACGCTGAGCAGCCTCTGTACCAATATTGAGATTGAGATCGTGCAGATCCAGCATAGACTCGTCCAGGACTGGCGCGGCGGAGTGGGCCAACCGCAAGTGGCGGCTCAGGGTAGGCCGGTGCCGATATCGGCGACCGCACAGTCGGCAAGCATGTCTGGCATCCGTAGAATGAGTGTCCCGATGCTTCAGCAATCCGCACTGACTAGAAAATGCTTTGCCGCACTGCTGACAGGTGAATAATAATTGGCCACCGGAGTGGCGGCACAATTCGTGGGCACGCAGATTGCCCAGAGTGGTGGATTGGTAAGGGCAGTGCTGACAGGCGAATGGTCTGCTGCTGCCGACACTGGCGCTGACTGAGGCCGATACAGGGCGGCCCTGTCTCAGGCTTAACAGCCGGCTGTGCTTTTCTAGCCTATGCTTAGCGAGATCTGAGCTGGTCAGGTAGCTTTTATTGCACTTGTCGCACGAGTAGTGACGAGCGCTGGCGTGACTGGGCAGGTGGCGGACAAAGGCTGAGTCTAGAAATGAGATGTTAGAAAATGGGATTTGGGAGATTAGGAGAGCCGCGACTGCTGCTAGCAGGGTCTGTTCTAGGGGATATTCTCCTCACGTAGCCTTAGTCAGAGGGGATATTCTCCTCACGTAGCCTTAGTCAGAGGGGATATTCTCCTCACGTAGCCTTAGTCAGAGGGGATATTCTCCTCACGTAGCCTTAGTCAGAGGGGATATTCTCACGTAGCCTTAGTCAGAGGGGATATTCTCACGTAGCCTTAGTCAGAGGGGATATTCTCCTCACGTAGCCTTAGTCAGAGGGGATATTCTCCTCACGTAGCCTTAGTCAGAGGGGATATTCTCCTCACGTAGCCTTAGTCAGAGGGGATATTCTCACGTAGCCTTAGTCAGAGGGGATATTCTCCTCACGTAGCCTTAGTCAGAGGGGATATTCTCCTCACGTAGCCTTAGTCAGAGGGGATATTCTCACGTAGCCTTAGTCAGAGGGGATATTCTCCTCACGTAGCCTTAGTCAGAGGGGATATTCTCCTCACGTAGCCTTAGTCAGAGGGGATATTCTCACGTAGCCTTAGTCAGAGGGGATATTCTCCTCACTTAGCCTTAGTCAGAGGGGATATTCTCCTCACGTAGCCTTAGTCAGAGGGGATATTCTCACGTAGCCTTAGTCAGAGGGGATATTCTCACGTAGCCTTAGTCAGAGGGGATATTCTCCTCACGTAGCCTTAGTCAGAGGGGATATTCTCCTCACGTAGCCTTAGTCAGAGGGGATATTCTCCTCACGTAGCCTTAGTCAGAGGGGATATTCTCACGTAGCCTTAGTCAGAGGGGATATTCTCACGTAGCCTTAGTCAGAGGGGATATTCTCCTCACGTAGCCTTAGTCAGAGGGGATATTCTCCTCACGTAGCCTTAGTCAGAGGGGATATTCTCCTCACGTAGCCTTAGTCAGAGGGGATATTCTCACGTAGCCTTAGTCAGAGGGGATATTCTCCTCACGTAGCCTTAGTCAGAGGGGATATTCTCCTCACGTAGCCTTAGTCAGAGGGGATATTCTCACGTAGCCTTAGTCAGAGGGGATATTCTCCTCACGTAGCCTTAGTCAGAGGGGATATTCTCCTCACGTAGCCTTAGTCAGAGGGGATATTCTCACGTAGCCTTAGTCAGAGGGGATATTCTCACGTAGCCTTAGTCAGAGGGGATATTCTCCTCACGTAGCCTTAGTCAGAGGGGATATTCTCCTCACGTAGCCTTAGTCAGATGGGATATTCTCCTCACGTAGCCTTAGTCAGAGGGGATATTCTCACGTAGCCTTAGTCAGTCAGAGGGGATATTCTCCTCATGTAGCCTCAAAGCTGGGGCGATTCTCATGCGTGACCTATTTACAAAGCTGGGCGATTCTCATGCGTGACCTATTTATTTACAAAGCTATGGCGATTCTCATGCGTGACCTATTTATTTACAAAGCTGTGGCAATTCTCACGCGTGACCTATTTATTTACAAAGCTGTGGCGATTCTCATGCGTGACCTATTTATTTACAAAGCTATGGCGATTCTCACGCGTGACCTATTTATTTACAAAGCTATGGCGATTCTCATGCGTGACCTATTTATTTACAAAGCTGTGGCGATTCTCATGCGTGACCTATTTATTTACAAAGCTGTGGCGATTCTCACGCGTGACCTATTTATTTACAAAGCTATGGCGATTCTCATGCGTGACCTATTCACAAAGCTGGGGCGATTCTCATGCGTGACCTATTTATTTACAAAGCTGTGGCAATTCTCACGCGTGACCTATTTATTTACAAAGCTGTGGCGATTCTCATGCGTGACCTATTTATTCACAAAGCTGGGGCGATTCTCATGCGTGACCTATTTACAAAGCGAGGGACGATTTTCATGCGTGACCTATTTATTTACGAAGCTGTGGCGATTCTCACGCGTGACCTATTTATTTACAAAGCTGTGACGATTCTCACGCGTGACCTATTTATTTACAAAGCTATGGCGATTCTCATGCGTGACCTATTTATTTACAAAGCTATGGCGATTCTCATGCGTGACCTATTTACAAAGCGAGGGACGATTTTCATGCGTGACCTATTTATTTACGAAGCTATGGCGATTCTCATGCGTGACCTATTTATTTACAAAGCTGTGGCGATTCTCACGCGTGACCTATTTATTTAAAAGCTGTGGCGATTCTCATGCGTGACCTATTTATTTACAAAGCTGTGGCGATTCTCACGCGTGACCTATTTATTTACAAAGCTGTGGCGATTCTCATGCGTGACCTATTCACAAAGCTGGGGCGATTCTCATGCGTGACCTATTCACAAAGCTGGGGCGATTCTCATGCGTGACCTATTTATTTACAAAGCTATGGCGATTCTCATGCGTGACCTATTTACAAAGCGAGGGACGATTTTCATACGTGACCTATTTATTTACGAAGCTATGGCGATTCTCATGCGTGACCTATTTATTTACAAAGCTGTGGCGATTCTCACGCGTGACCTATTTATTTACAAAGCTGTGGCGATTCTCATGCGTGACCTATTCACAAAGCTGGGGCGATTCTCATGCGTGACCTATTTATTTACAAAGCTGTGGCGATTCTCATGCGTGACCTATTCACAAAGCTGGGGCGATTCTCATGCGTGACCTATTCACAAAGCTGGGGCGATTCTCATGCGTGACCTATTTATTTACAAAGCTATGGCGATTCTCATGCGTGACCTATTTATTTACAAAGCTGGGGCGATTCTCATGCGTGACCTCTTTATTTTCAAAGCTATGGCGATTCTCATGCGTGACCTATTTATTTACAAAGCTGGGGCGATTCTCATGCGTGACCTATTTATTTACAAAGCTGGGGCAGTTCTCATGCGTGACCTCTTTATTTTCAAAGCTATGGCGATTCTCATGCGTGACCTATTTATTTACAAAGCTGGGGCGATTCTCATGCGTGACCTATTTATTTACAAAGCTGGGGCAGTTCTCATGCGTGACCTCTTTATTTTCAAAGCTATGGCGATTCTCATGCGTGACCTATTTATTTACAAAGCTGGGGCGATTCTCATGCGTGACCTATTTATTTACAAAGCTGGGGCGATTCTCATGCGTGACCTATTTTATTTACAAAGCGAGGGGCGATTCTCATGCGTGACCTATTTACAAAGCGAGGGGCGATTCTCATGCGTGACCTATTTTATTTACAAAGCAGAGGCGATTCTCAAAAGACCTAGTCAGAGGTGCGAATACCTCGCGTGTTGAAACTCAGTCCCGCGGGTCAGGTGTGAAAATGAAAACAGCAGTTTAGCTCCCTCGCCAATGCTAATAAACTGAGTAGCGTGCTAATGCCAACAAAATCCTCTGAAATTTTCAAAGCTAAAAAAGAGAGCATGCACTCTAAGTCTCCAAGAGCCAGGTTAAAACTGGATTCGGCGTCCCCCTCTCCAGAGTAGGTAATTAGAGAAGCTCCTAATTACAGAGTCGGTAATTAAATATAAGCCGGCCTAGATGCAGAAAAGAAACAAAAATACTTAAAAATGGCCCCCAGCTTATAAAAAACCGACATCCAGGAATTTCTGGTCTAATTATGAAAGCCCCGGACTGCAAATTAGCTGACTTGGTCCTTCAAAGGCAATATTAAACAAGCAGTTTACCTATCAAGAAAATTACAACTACATAAAAAGCGCAAGAACACACCCAGTTTGAATGGCGACTTACGATTATCGAATGCTTTGCCGCACAGGCCGCAGTTGAACTGGTCATCATCAATGTGGTGAGTTCTCACGTGTCTCTAAAGAGGAAAATTAATTATTAATAATTTGTTTAGATTTATGCTAGAGACAGTCGCTTTCAGAAGCTCGAAACTTCTTAAGCTCGAAACTTCTCAAGCTCGAAACTTCACAAACACAAGCTCAAACTTCACAAACACAAGCGCGAAACTTCACAAATACAAGCTCAAACTTCACAACACAAGCTCAAACTTCACAAACACAAGCTCAAACTTCACAACACAAGCTCGAAACTTCACAAACACAAGCTCGAAACTTCACAACACAAGCTCGAAACTTCACAAACACAAGCTCAAACTTCACAAACACAAGCTCGAAACTTCACAAACACAAGCTCGAAACTTCACAAACACAAGCTCAAACTTCACAAACACAAGCTCAAACTTCACAAACACAAGCGCGAAACTTCACAAATACAAGCTCAAACTTCACAACACAAGCTCGAAACTTCACAAACACAAGCGCGAAACTTCACAACACAAGCTCGAAACTTCACAAACACAAGCTCAAACTTCACAAACACAAGCTCAAACTTCACAAACACAAGCGCGAAACTTATCGAACTCGAAACCTTACAAGCTCGAAACTTCACAACACAAGCTCGAAACTTCACAAACACAAGCTCAAACTTCACAAACACAAGCTCAAACTTCACAAACACAAGCGCGAAACTTCACAAATACAAGCTCAAACTTCACAACACAAGCTCGAAACTTCACAAATACAAGCTCAAACTTCACAACACAAGCTCGAAACTTCACAAACACAAGCGCGAAACTTCACAACACAAGCTCGAAACTTCACAAACACAAGCTCAAACTTCACAAACACAAGCTCAAACTTCACAAACACAAGCGCGAAACTTATCGAACTCGAAACCTTACAAGCTCGAAACTTCACAACACAAGCTCGAAACTTCACAAACACAAGCTCAAACTTCACAAACACAAGCTCAAACTTCACAAACACAAGCGCGAAACTTCACAAATACAAGCTCAAACTTCACAACACAAGCTCGAAACTTCACAAACACAAGCGCGAAACTTCACAACACAAGCTCGAAACTTCACAAACACAAGCTCAAACTTCACAAACACAAGCTCAAACTTCACAAACACAAGCGCGAAACTTCACAACACAAGCTCGAAACTTCACAAACACAAGCTCAAACTTCACAAATACAAGCTCAAACTTCACAACACAAGCTCGAAACTTCACAAACACAAGCTCAAACTTCACAACACAAGCTCGAAACTTCACAAACACAAGCTCAAACTTCACAAACACAAGCTCAAACTTCACAAACACAAGCTCGAAACTTCACAAACACAAGCGCGAAACTTCACAACACAAGCTCGAAACTTCACAAACACAAGCTCAAACTTCACAAACACAAGCTCAAACTTCACAAACACAAGCGCGAAACTTATCGAACTCGAAACCTTACAAGCTCGAAACTTCATAAACTCGAAAATCATCAAGCTTGAAACTTTGTAAGCTCTAATCTCCATAAGCTCGAAATTTTGTCGAGCTCGAAACTCGAAAATCGACATTGTGAAAAAAAGGATAAAAAATTACGATAGTTCGAGCTTTTGAAATGCACCCGAAAAAACACAGCAAGCACCAAATAATAGCCAAGTTGCAAAACTTTAAATTAGTGGCGATTATACTAACCGACATGGAGTATTTGTTAACAAATTTCGCAGAGCAGAGCGGGCAACGGTGCAGATATTTATTAATATCATCGATCTCGTCAGCCGCTTCGCCGAGACTCGAACCAAGGACCTCCTCAGCTGCTGGGAGTGCCTGGCCGCAGATGCGTTGGTTTTGGTGGCTTGGCTGCAAATAAGCAATACAGATCGAATGCAGTGGCTGCCTTTGCTAGTTAGTCTCTCTGCTAGACACACAATTGCTTAGTTTTTAGGTGCTGGATGTCTCAGGTATGGGATGAGTTGGCCATGCTCAATCTCAGGTGTGGGATGAGTTGGCCATGCTCAATCTCAGGTGTGGGATGAGTTGGCTATGCTCAACTTCAGGTGTGGGATGAGTTGGCTATGCTCAATCTCAGGTGTGGGATGAGTTGGCTATGCTCAACTTCAGGTGTGGGATGAGTTGGCTATGCTCAACTTCAGGTGTGGGATGAGTTGGCCATGCTCAACTTCAGGTGTGGGATGAGTTGGCCATGCTCAATCTCAGGTGTGGGATGAGTTGGCCATGCTCAATCTCAGGTGTGAGATGAGTTGGCCATGCTCAATCTCAGGTGTGGGATGAGTTGGCCATGCTCAATCTCAGGTGTGAGATGAGTTGGCCATGCTCAATCTCAGGTGTGGGATGAGTTGGCTATGCTCAATCTCAGGTGTGGGATGAGTTGGCTATGCTCAATCTCAGGTGTGGGATGAGTTGGCCATGCTCAATCTCAGGTGTGGGATGAGTTGGCTATGCTCAACTTCAGGTGTGGGATGAGTTGGCTATGCTCAATCTCAGGTGTGGGATGAGTTGGCCATGCTCAATCTCAGGTGTGAGATGAGTTGGCCATGCTCAATCTCAGGTGTGAGATGAGTTGGCCATGCTCAATCTCAGGTGTGGGATGAGTTGGCCATGCTCAATCTCAGGTGTGGGATGAGTTGGCCATGCTCAATCTCAGGTGTGGGATGAGTTGGCTATGCTCAATCTCAGGTGTGGGATGAGTTGGCCATGCTCAATCTCAGGTGTGGGATGAGTTGGCCATGCTCAATCTCAGGTGTGGCAATGAGTTGGCTATGCTCAATCTCAGGTGTGGGATGAGTTGGCCATGCTCAATTTCAGGTGTGGGATGAGTTGGCTATGCTCAATCTCAGGTGTGGGATGAGTTGGCTATGCTCAATCTCAGGTGTGGGATGAGTTGGCCATGCTCAATCTCAGGTGTGGGATGAGTTGGCCATGCTCAATCTCAGGTGTGGGATGAGTTGGCTATGCTCAACTTCAGGTGTGGGATGAGTTGGCCATGCTCAATCTCAGGTGTGGGATGAGTTGGCCATGCTCAATCTCAGGTGTGGGATGAGTTGGCTATGCTCAACTTCAGGTGTGGGATGAAAAAATCGGCAGTAAGCTCTGACCAATTTTTAGCTTAAGTGGAAAAATGAAAATAAATGATTTCAAACAATTTTCAAAAATATTTTTGTTTGACTGAGCCTGGCAGAACAAGTACATACGCAGACAGGTTAATTAAGACACAAGATAGAGATAAGGACACGATAGGTTGTTATAACAGTCCTCTTCACATATATAAAGAACTCGCCAGGAATAGCAGATACTCATTAGCCATTCCCTGCGCCTAATGACTTGAAAAATCTACTAGGACCTCCTGTTGGACTCAACTCGGGGACAGGCACGGACAGATGTTAAAGTACATAATTATAGATATAGAACAATGATTAATAGCAAATCAATTGGAAAATGCTTAATTTATTACTCATGAAGCCAAAAGTAGTAGTTTGAATGTTTATAACTAAAATGCACCCCTTTAAAAATCTTCCTTAATGCACTCCCGCATACAGAATGCGTAATAATATAAGCTGAATAGCAAATGCTGCGCATAAATGCAAGAAAAGTGTGAAGAAAAAGCCTCTTTGCTGGCACTGAAGCTGACACTCCTTTGACTCTCCATTGTCCTAACACTCCATTGACACATGCCCTGACAATGTAAGACACTCCTTTGACACTGCCCTGACAATGTCAGACACTCCTTTGACACTACCCTGGCAATGTCAGACACTCCTTTGACACTGCCCTGACAATGTCAGTCTCAAATCACGCACGACTCGAACACTGTATCGTGGCAGTCGCACAGAAACGGCCGCTCATCAACCGGCGGATCCGGCGGCTGCACTTCCAGAGCGGCCTGTCGAAATTCCGGCTGGCACAGCTCCAGCCAAGTCAACAGCGAGTGCTCAGGCAGCTGCAGCTGGGGTCGGTCGCCGAGTTGAAAGGCCTGCGGCAGGCGAACTCGCCGCAGACTCAGCCCGGTCGGAGGCGTTCGGCTTGCAGCGTCGGAGCAATCGGCGGACCGATCGAAGCGCAGTACGGCGGAGTCAGACCGGCCGGTCAGGGAGGCGGAGTCAACTGGCAGGTGGACGGAGCGGGCGGCCGGGAAGCAGCAGGCCAGGTAGGCCAGCAGCACGCGGAGCGGCACGGGCGGGTTGGCCAAGCCGGACACCTGCAGAAACTGACAGCGGTCGTTGGCGACGACGCTCCGCCACTGGCCGACCCTGTTGTTGGACCGCATCGCAAACGCGAGCCGGCCGGCCAGACCGTCCGGAATTTTCAGCAGCGGCACTTCCGGCCAGGTCGGCAGCTGACAGTGCGGCTCCAGCCAGGGTAGGAAGGCATGTCCGGGGAGGCTAATGCCGCAGGCGGACAGTTGCAGCGAGTCGGGCAGGTGCACGCAGCAGCACCGGCCGGAGTGCAGGCCACGAATAGCGCCCAGAGCCTGGCGACAGTCGGCCGGGCGGCTGAATTCGGCCAGCAGACAGTCGAAGGGTATCGGCAGCAGGCGGTGAACATGGCAACGCTGTAGCTGACCGAGCGGCAGTCGACTGCTGATCTCGCCGACAAACAGGTAGCGACAGTCCATGGCGGCGGCCTCGGCGTCCGACAGCGGCACCCAGTCGGCGTCGGCCATTGACAGGCAGCGGACGCGCTGGCCGGGCAGCACAGCGAATAGGCGCGGCCGGCTGAGGACTGGCAGATTGCCGGTCAGTCGGCGCCAATCCGGGGACTCTGCGGCGCGCTTTATCGCGGAGTCTACCGCGCCAAATTCCGGCACCAGCGGCCGCCTCCTTAATCCTGTCGGCATGGTCATTGTAAGCTTCCAGCCGATGACGCCCTTAGTGCAGCAGGGCAGAGCCAGGACTTCGCCAAGTAAATCCGGGCTGATGAGGCTGCGAGCCAGACTCTCCAGGTCAGCTGGCATGATGTTGCGATCGAAGGGGCCGAGGCTCCAGCGGCAGACTGGCCCGGCAACCAGTTCAAAAACGGCGTTTGGGCTGTCGGCTTCAGCGACAAGCACATCCGTGACTACCTGGAGCAACGGGCAGCGGGTGATAAGAAACTTTAGGTCGGGATTTCAGACACTTCAGGGCGAGATTTCAGAGACACTTCAGGGCGGGATTTCAAAGACACTTCAGATCGGGATTTCAGAGACACTTCATGGCGGGATTTCAGAGACAATTCAGGGCGGGATTTCAGAGACAATTCAGGGCGGGATTTTAAAGACACTTCAGGTCATGCGGTTGTTGAAAGGCTTTCAAGACAATTTTTGGACGGACATTCAGTAGATATATCCATGGAGTCCAACAAGTTTACATAAAAGCTGAAGCCAGCCATAAACCTTACTGGTTCATCTCTGATGCAGCCGATGCACCCCTCACAAGCGGCAGCACCTATGGGGACAGCTGGCACAGAGACAGCCGAGTCCGATTCAATCCAGACGAAACTAACGCAGTCTGCGCATCGGATAGTGGACTCTAATTGGCGTCTAGTCAAATTATTGCGCGCATTTCGCACCAGAAAGCAGCATCCGTTAGCCGAGACAGGCGAACAGTTAATTGCAGAGGTCAATACGTCGTCTTCAACATCGTCAAAAGCGCGTTGTAACGCTCGCCGATCGGAGCTCTTAACAATTAGATAGTTTAATTGGGAAAATCCTCGCCTATGCTGACTAGCCAGAGCTGTTGAACTGCTAGAGATTGGCATTAGCCAGATTACACTGGCCCGGCCGCAGTCGCTGTTAACCCTGGCGGCAATGGCTAAGGCCTGCTCTAGGCTGGCCAGTTGGCACAGCCGGGAGCCGTCAGACAGGTAGAATTCCGCTAGCAGGCGACAGCCAGCTGACCGGATTAAGGCGCGGAGCTTCTCGCAGGGCGCGTCAACAATTTGAACAAAACTAGAGCGCTGCATTGCCTGTTGATTGCTCTCGGCATTGTAGCGATATTGGTAAGCACCAATTGCTGCACCGTGGCGTCTGCAATCCTGCATGCTGCAGACTGGAGCTGAAGATTTTTATGCAGCTTGAATTAGCAAATATTGACTCCAAGTTAACTAGCACTTTCTGCTTCATTTTTGTGCCTTGGATCTAGGCGGTGGCGGCTCAGTCTGAGGATCTGGGTTGCTATGCGCTCAGTCTGAGGATCTGGGTTGCTATGCACCCAGCCTGAGGATCTGGGTTGCTATGCGCTCAGTCTGAGGATCTGGGTTGCTATGCGCTCAGCCTGAGGATCTGGGTTGCTATGCGGCTCAGTCTGAGGATCTGGGTTGCTATGCGCTCAGTCTGAGGATCTGGGTTGCTATGCGCTCAGCCTGAGGATCTGGGTTGCTATGCGCTCAGTCTGAGGATCTGGGTTGTTATGCGCTCAGTCTGAGGATCTGGGTTATTATGCGCTCAGTCTGAGGATCTGGGTTGTTATGCGCTCAGCCTGAGGAGCTGGGTTGCTATGCGCTCAGACTGAGGATCTGGGTTGTTGGGCACTCAGCCTGAGGATCTGGGTTGTTATGCGCTCAGTCTGAGGATCTGGGTTGCTATGCGCTCAGTCTGAGGATCTGGGTTGCTGGGCACTCAGCCTGAGGATCTGGGTTGCTATGCACCCAGCCTGAGGATCTGGGTTGCTGGGCACTCAGCCTGAGGATCTGGGTTGTTGGGCACTCAGCCTGAGGATCTGGGTTGTTATGCGCTCAGTCTGAGGATCTGGGTTGCTATGCGCTCAGTCTGAGGATCTGGGTTGCTGGGCACTCAGCCTGAGGATCTGGGTTGCTATGCACCCAGCCTGAGGATCTGGGTTGCTGGGCACTCAGTCTGAGGATCTGGGTTGCTATGCACCCAGCCTGAGGATCTGGGTTGCTATGCGCTCAGTCTGAGGATCTGGGTTGCTATGCGCTCAGCCTGAGGATCTGGGTTGCTATGCGCTCAGTCTGAAGATCTGGGTTGCTATGCGCTCAGCCTGAGGATCTGGGTTGCTATGCGCTCAGTCTGAAGATCTGGGTTGCTATGCGCTCAGCCTGAGGATCTGGGTTGTTATGCGCTCAGCCTGAGGATCTGGGTTGCTATGCGCTCAGCCTGAGGATCTGGGTTGCTATGCGCTCAGCCTGAGGATCTGGGTTGCTATGCACTCAGTCTGAGGATCTGGGTTGTTATGCGCTCAGCCTGAGGATCTGGGTTGCTATGCGCTCAGCCTGAGGAGCTGGGTGGCGGGTCAGTTCAAAGATACTAGAATAACTACGTGGGCCCCTCAGCACATTTGTGTGCAAGCTACCTAGATACCTCGATAGATACCATACCTCATCACATACCTAGATAGATACCTACCGACAGACCATTTTTAGTTTATGGAAGTAAACTGGAGCATTTTAATGTATTTTTAAAGACAAGACTCAATTTATTGGCTCTTACCCCCCCCCAAGCTTAAACCCTTAAACTCCACACAGAAGCTTTACCACTGCCCCGCCACCCAATTTTTATTACCTTCCTCGGTTGTTCCAGCCTAAATCTGCCATGTACATTTCAGTTGCTACATTAGATTATTGCTGAACCAATTAGCAGGTTGTTTACACCTTGCAAGCTTGGGCTTCTAAACTTATCAAAGTCATTTCAGCCGCCTTTTTCTTATAAAATAGATTATGTATTCCTTATTGCTACTGAACAGAAAGTAGAAAGCTGTTTTACTAAGTATATATGCCTGAGTGGCCTATCTAGTTATTCTAGTATCTGTGGTCAGTGAGGATCTGTAGTCAGTCTGTGCTCTGTGGTCAGAGGGTAAGTGAGCCAGTGTGAGGATCTGTGAGGGTGGCGGGCCAGTGTGAGGATCAGGGTAGTCGGTCACGATCCCATCCTGACAACTAAAGAGGGTCTGAGGTAAAAAGACACACCAAAGATAGCTGAGCTGTTGAATGTCACTCAGAAAGCAATATAAGACAGCAATATGCTGAAAAGTTCCAATGGTTGATTGTATTAGTGAATAAAAATGGCATAATGTACTCCATCTGAACAGCAGCAGCAATGCACTAACAAGGGCTTAGTAAATCAGAAGTTGCTTATGAATCGCTTTCAGAAAAGTTCAAAGTTCGAGTTGCGCTAAACCAAGCAAAAAATGAAGGAAATGCAAAATTATACCCTTGGGCACCTTTACTGATCTGGCACCAAATCAAACCGATCAATAGTGCCAATAACAAGAGTGGCAAAGTCAAAAAATGAATTGATGGCCACTCGTAATTTTCTCACTTGCCCCGAGGTGAAAGTCACAACAACCAACGAGCCATCTGCTCTAATAGTCTTAGTAACGAAGCTTCTTGGAGGCTCAGGGTCAACAGATAGGCTGGTGCAAGCAATCTCGGCATGCCTGGCATCCTTGAACGGGATTCGCAGAACAGCCTGATGTACTTGGTCTGAGTCTCCAGTTGAATTCATGATTGACACATGAAATTGTATAGTTATGTATGTATTTTATATCATGCCATGTTGCTACTGCCTAAGCAAAATATAAACATAATTATGGCTTTTCACTTTCAATGTGAGGGGAGCTCTTAAGTCCCGAGAAATTGGGGACTCAAGCAGCAAAGACAAATTACTGACACTACATGCACATTGGTGTTGGAATAGGGGAGGGCTAAGTTAAGATAAATGTTTTCACTTTCAATACAAGGGCATCTCTTAAGTCCCTGTGGGGTCAGGGACTCAAACATTTTTGACACCACATGCATGTTGTGGTTGGAATGGTGGGGGCTTGAGTTAAGATCGGGAATTAAGAAGATATATGTGATGAGAGAAGACAGAAATAGGAAAAAAAGTATGGAAAGGGGAGGAGAGAGAAAAGGGGGCAGAGAAGAGATATAAAGAGAGGGAAGAGGAGAGGAGAGAAGAGAACAGTCATAAAGACAAGCAAGTTGGTATGCATTGAGTGTCATAGATACATTCTGCAGAACACTATTCATGGCTGCATTCCTGCAACTATAACAGCCAATAGTGAGGTCCCAATGCCTTGATGCTGATGGCCCACTGCAACCACAGCAAGAAAGTTATAGGAAGTTACAGAAAGTTTATTAGCTACAGATATGGACATAGATACATATAGGCTATTGGAAAAAATTGGTTTTAGCAGAACTCTATTTTCAACTATATTTAATACTAATAAGATATTTTAAATAATGCTAAGTGGGAAAGGTCTATGGAAATTGGCTAGAATTGTGAGTCTAGGACTGGTAGACTACCTGACAATGTCAAAATTTTGAAGAGGTTGCATAAAGGGAGAAACTTAATATATAAGGGTCTAATGTCTATTTTTAAATCTAATTTACTTGCTGCTACATTCTCAAATTTATTCTCTAATATTACTACTAACCTATGCATGCTTAATCAGTTTTTAAACCATATGGATCAAAAGCAAGGACTTCTAGACTAACAGGACGTAAAACTCAAAGATCGTGCAATTTTTAGAGGCCACGATTTCCTGGAAAAAATACACTGCGGAGATAGGAAAAAATCAGTTTTTTGTCACAAAAGCAGTGATTGTATTTGATCTGGGGCAGTGAAGACTACCATTCTTTTAATTTAACATGCACAACATGTTACTCTATTATATTTTCATATAGCTGTGTATTGAAGTTTTCATTTTCATGTTGTTTTTACTTCATTTCATAAGCCCAAAGTTGCAAATACTCACAAGTGGCATTAGCCAAACTTTTTGTGCTGTTCCTTTTACACAATACACAGCTATATGAAAATATAATAGAGTAACATGTTGTGCATGTTAAATTAAAAGAATGGTAGTCTTCACTGCCCCAGATCAAATACAATCACTGCTTTTGTGACAAAAAACAGATTTTTTCCTATCTCCGCAGTGTATTTTTTCCAGGAAATCGTGGCCTCTAAAAAATTGCACGATCTTTGAGTTTTACGTCCTGTTAGTCTAGAAGTCCTTGGATCAAAAGTAAGATAGTAATACATGACTTATTTAATATAGATAATGTTTAAAGGCCACTAAGCTAAGTATATATAAGGCACATACATGCGCAACTTTGGGATTCACCCAGCCATTTCTATTGGCTATACATATATGTAAGTTGCTATTGGACAGAACAGTAGTCACATGATTGCTCTCAGCCAATAGCAACTTACATGCGTGTGTTGCCAATAGAAATAGCCGGGTAAATCCCAATGTTGCGCCCAAGCATGATAAGGCATAAGCTAAGGTACAATATATCAATAATGGATTTAAACTATATTGTCATTAGTTTTGGAAGTTTAATAGAAATAGAATTTAATAAAATTCTAATAAAACTATTAATAGTAATCTTGCATTTATCCGATATGCCTAAACTGGCTTATTTTAATTTATTTATATTTAGTAATAAATTTAGAGCAGGGTCAATATTATTCTTATGTGCGTCACAGGGACTCGGCTTTCTGTCCGCAAACATATATTGTAGAGGCCAGCTGCAATTGATTGTTTAGTTGAAACATCTATTATAGCAACAACTTCCTACCATTTCATCATACCATCCCTCCAATACAATTTTAACATTGGTATGATTGTAATTCAAAACCTACAAGCTCTTTTGGTTTCATCTTGCAATCATCTATATATAATTTCACCATTTAAATGATCGTATAAGGAAAGTGAATATAAGCTATGTGCTTTTATAATTATGCTATGCCCATGATCTTCAAGTTGACTGAAAAGTGAGTTGCAATGATTTTGTTCTTGGAAAATAAATGTGAAATGTACTTTTTGATAAACTAAAGTGTCTTTCTGCCTCTTTTTTAATGGGGATTGTAAGACAAAACTTGACCTGCTCAGGGATTGTAAAACAAAAGAATGCCATATATACCATATACATTAGAATCTCTAATCTAGTTAGCACAACTTGCTTAATTTTCTTTGCCTTTAAATTTTTCACAAAGCTAATGCGCTAAGTTTAAGTTTTAACAAAGTATAATACAGTTTAACTAGAAAGTTTAACGAAATGTGCAATAAGATATTTGAGATAATAATTATTAAACTAATTATTGCTAAACCCAATTATCATAAAAATAAAGTGTTGATAATCATAAATCTGCTTTGTTACCAAAGTGGCTGTTACCAAAGTGCTCATTTTTTGTTACCAAAGTGGCTATTACCAAAATAGCTATAATAGGGGGGGGGGGCCTAGCCATAGTCTGGAAGAGGGATGATACACTAGATTAATCCGGCATACACTCAAAACTTTTGGCATATACTTTGCATGCAAATTTTTTACTTTTTGAAATCTGGCATATCTGGTATATAAAAATGTATATTTGAAAAGTTGCATACATGTTCTTGCAGTTGCAGAATCAAATCAAATAGCATAAGAAATTAGTGTGCATACAGTTAATAGAATCATGTGGAAGAGCTTATGAAAAGCAAAAAAAGATGAAACAAGTTCATTTTTAAGCGTAAATTTCAAGCTTTCCAGGTTTTTAGAGCTTGTAATAAAAATTTAAACAAATCTTTGCGTGTACTGAATTTCCACAATAAATAATATCACATTTTTATTTTTTTAAATGAAACCAACTTAGCTTAGGCCTATACTATAGTTTGCTACTTCATCTAGATAGTAGTTGTTTTAAGTGTTAACCATAAAATAACCATCTCACTATTTATATGGTTACCAAGCATAGAACAGGCTAACATAGAACTGCCTAAATAACTTTCAGCCCCTAGCCTGGGGTAGATCTAGCCCACAAAAAGACTTTATATGGCCCAAACATTTCCTTTATTTTCATTATTAAAATTTAGCTTATGGCCCATTCCATATAAGATAGACATATTTGGAAAATAGAAAAGTCAATATTTTTGCTTGTCATTGCCTTATCAGCCAATTTTTTTATCAAATCTTTTTTTGTATGCATACAATGCATACAATCTAAGAATAAATAAATGATAAAATGTTGGATTAGTGTGTTATCAATTGGCAAAAAGTTATTTTTGTAAAAAATTAGACATTTTCCAAGCAAAAGACATCATTAAGTTTATGTACCTTTTAAAAACAAATAGAAAGCTTTAGAAGGTTAAAACAAACTATATATAAAATTATAATACTTGCATCATCAGATAAAAACATTAGCAACCATATAATCTATTATATTTTTAATATAGGCCCCTATTAGTACTTTAAAGTTACTGAATTTACAGAAAAAAATGTTACGACCATAATGTTACGACCATAAGGCTACCTTTTCTGTTGTATCTTTGTTGCCTTTTTGAGTTTATATATTCTAATAAAAGAGTATGACTTCTAAACATGTTCTTAGTCAAATTTAAAAAAATTATTGCAAAATATCAAAAATCTTGTTGTTATGACCATAAGTGCCATTCAAGGTTTAATAGCATCTATACTAATGATGATATCTATATGAAACTTTATAAACATATTCTTGACAAAATAATCTTTCATTCAAAATATTGGTTTAGTATATTCTATTATTAGATTTCATTTTATAAGTAAAAATAGTCTGTCATGTTATGACCATAATTATATAAAATGGCCCTTATACCTTTATAGTATCAATAACTTCATTACAACATAGGCCTATGAATAAAGTGAGCAATTGCTCAAACTCAAGAATTGACTCCAGTCTACATGAATAGAGTGAAAAATACTTAGCTTTTCTTACTTTTTCTGCCAACAATAGTAATGAATTATGTACATAAATCATATATAAGTATAAGAATCTAATATACAATTGATTTAAATACTTTCATGTCTAGGCCCCCCTATATAGCTAACAAGTTTGTGATTGCCATGGAGAATAAATCAAATAAGAGCAAATTAATAACAAGTATACACTTATACACAAGGGTGTAATATGTAAGATATCCCTATTGCAGCCAATGGCCATTTTCGTGGACGGCGTCTGGTGCGGATTGGCCTGGCGGCGGCGCGGCGCGTGGCAGCGGCGTGCGGTGGCGTGGCGTGTGGCGGCGGTGCGCGGGGGCATGGGAAAATTGAACCAAATCACTGATCCTGGGGACTGGCCCTGGCGTGGTAGGGGTAGATGTCTGGCGCGGGAAAGGGGGGCGTCCGGCGCGCTTCAGACCTTGGCTGCAATAGGGTAAGATATGTCCAATGTCCCCCCTAGAAAGAGAATTTTTAATTGCTTTTGTATTTTGCTTTTATTGCTAATTTACTAACATTGATAATGGATTAAGGTCATCTTAACCCCCCCCCCCCTAAGTCTTAATGTGAATCTTGGCTATGTGCCTACTTATATAAAAGATTAACAACATTGAGAAAAGAATCCTTTATGTTTAATAATATTACCATTATTACAAGTAATAGTTATAGGGCCTAGGGGGCTTACAAAAATATAGCAAATCAGCCCTTAGCCAGTACTAATGCAGCAGATCTAAATTATTATTTGAAGGTAAACATGCAATGCCAATATGCTCTATGGGTAAATAGGCATTTCTAATAGGCATGTTTAAACTAAAGAAATAGACATGGCACTATGCCAGGATGGAATTCTTGCACGAAAGTCGTTACGCGTTTGTGCGCGCTTGTCAAATTCGTGCGCGCTTGCGCGCTTGAAAGGGGCCTACGTGCGCGCTCTCATGAAAGGTATGTGCGCACTTGTGCGCGCTTGTGACCCCTTGCGTGCATAAGTGCGCACATTTTTTAAAAAAATTGCAGAGATGTCCCTTCGACGAGTGAGAAAAAAACATCATTCATGTAAGTACAGTACATGTAATACCACATACAAATATACATGTAATGCATATTAATTTATAATTGTACGTATATGATCCGTCAAAATCCGACCCATTTTCGCCCCAATGTTATGTTTTTGCTTTTGAGGAAATTGAAACGTTTGATGCACCATTCGTAAGAACAAGTTTTTAATATTTTAAATACGGATTTGATTCTATGTTCGTTCAATATACCGTAAATTCCCAGCTTTATTAATTGGCCGTGTTGTCTGAACTCTTTCCTACATTTTCTCAGAGATTTTAAGAAAAAGTCACTACAGTCTTTAACAAATGCGAAAAGATGAATTTACTTTCTCATTTTTTTAATCTTTGCACAATTAACTGTTTTGAAATTTCACGTTAAACCATTTGCTTAACTTTTTTTCTAAGAAATACTAATATTTTACGCGTACAATTTCTTTAGATTTGAAGTGACTATGCGAATGGCATTGCCAGCCATCGGTGATGGCAATTGGCAAACAATCAATATAGCGAGTTTAGTTTTCGAGTTTTATTGAAGGGCAACTGCAGTGCCTAAAATAAAAAGAATTGAACAATTTACACTTATAATTTGGACTAATTGGACTTAGACATTTTGTTTTTGTATAGGATTTCATAACTAAACTAGCCTACAGCCCTACTACACATAGGGCCATTAAGAATTAAGATTAAGATATTGGCTATTAAAAAGCTTTCAGTGTCAAGCATAAGCCATGAGGCAGGTCAAAGGTTTATACATTATGATTTGGAATTTATCATTTGATTTATACTTTTTATTTTTGTAATTTTTTTCAATACTACACTGCAAGTCTGCAATACTATTTTAAAACTAAAAGCTATAGTGTTTATAAATAACTTATATATAGTTCCACTGTTTGTTTCAATAATACTAAAATAGTAATATTTATTAATACTAATAATAAGAAATAAAATCTTTTATTTCATGATTATTTTTTAACTGATCTGCATCTTAGCATCTGCAACATTCAATAAGACAACATCATATCATAATGGCTTTCCTTGCTGTTGTGCCAGGGATTTGGACAATTGCCATTATTTCATATCTTATGATAACTGCCAAAGACACAATTGATATTGAAAATGAAATCCAGGCCCCACCAGAACCTAGTCCTACTGGCACTCCTTTGCTTTTGCAAAGAGCAACTGTTTCTGTTTTTACTGCTAGTCCAATTGACAATAGCAGTGGTGCTGGATCCATTCCTAGGCCAGATTCACCTATCACTATTACTACTACCCCTTCTGTAAATCGAGAGGATGGACAAGCTTTTTCCTTTGGTTAGTTAAGATTATTTAACATTGAATATATAGTTTAAATAGGATGGTATATTTCAAACTTTTCAATTAAAGTAACTGCTATTCAAATTTCTTTTTTTAGAATTATGGCGCCAAGATAAAGGTGCTGGTTCTAGTATGTCTTCAGGCCAGTCACAGCCACTAGGCCTTGCCTTTCAGGATAGAGGTCCTAACATTTTTATATGTAAGGAATGTTATCTACAAGGAAAGGTAAATTTGGTTCACTATTTCTAAATATTATTTATATATATTGTTTTCAATAGTTTGATTATTATAGTTGAAATATTTTAGTTGAAGTACACTGTCTCTCAAAAGAGAGACAAGGATCGGCACACTGCGAGTAAATTCCACACTGCCAAAACTTGCAATTTGGTTAGGAATTCTTCCCAGGAGGCCATCTTGCTTGTTAGAGGTATGGCTTAAGTTTTTTTAGAAGTATAACTTCATCTGTTTTTTGATCATTTCTATTTACTACTTCATAACTATTTCACTTTCAGAACATGAAGCTGCTAAAACACATAGGACTTCAAAGAGATCTCACCCTGTTGCTGCACCAGATGAAAGAGAGACCATTTCATGTAATTTAAAGTGTTTCTTATGGCTTTTTACACATTTTACAATATGCTTTTAGAATGAGCAACACATTAATATAAAAGAAAAAATGAATTTTTAGCTTCTAGCGATACTGAGGCACCTCAGGCAAAGAAGACTCGTTCTGAGGCTGATCGCGAAGAAAGTACTACTCTACCACCAACAAACTCTGGTGTAATAAACCCATCCTGTGCTGGTGACTGTGCCAATGCATTTTCCGATCTTGTTAAAAAACTGCCTAGTATGATAGGAGATATAGTTGAAAGAAAACTTGCCTTTGCCTTTGAGACATTAGGTAAGCCATCTGAGAATTCCAATCGAAGTCACAGCGCAAGTGTAACTAACAGCGAGTTTGTATTGGACTTGGAGAAGTGGATGACGCTAAACTCTATTGTAGACGTAGCGCGGGAAGTCCCAGACATAGAATTATTTTTGAATGAAGAAGATGGACACTCTGTAGTAAGGTGTAAAACATGCTGGGAAGCTTTAGATACTCGAAAGCTGAGTAAAATGTCTGTTTTTCAAGTGTCTCGTCACTATAGTGATAATTGCACATTGGGCACAGGTGTTTACATGAATCCCAGCGAAACTGAGTTGATTATAAAAGGGACTTCTAATAAAAAAGATACACAGTTTTGGCGAAATTTCAAGAGCAAACTGCGAGGGCATCTTTTAGGGTCATCAAATAATTCACAGGGACGGCAGCATGCGCTCTCTGTAAAAAAACAAAAGGATCAAGCAGAAGAAGACAAACTATCTCACGAAATTGCTAAACGCTTAGTCCGCTCAGCAATCCAAACTATTAGATCCAAGGCTGGTGCTGTACACTATGAAAATCAAGTAACTTTTCTAGAACTCAATGGCTGTCAAATTGGAAATCGGGGGCACGGAAGAAAACAGCTTTCAATTATTATTAATGCAGCTAACGAATGGATCAATGATGAAAACCGGAAGCTTCTTTTGACGCCATTGGAGTCTACAGGTCTCCCTCCACATTTCATGGGAATTGTTGATAAAGCGACACAGACCCGCGAGACAAACCAGGCTATCTTGCTTGCAACTATAAGCCGAGGGGAAAGAGTCGCATTCCCAGTTGGTGCCCCATGTGTTTATTTTGTACAAAATGAAGACGTCTGCGAGGAGAACTCCAGTGCTTCAGTAAATAGTGATGTTTCTGATTCTGGTGAATCGAATGAATCAGATTCTGACACAAGCACGAGTCAGGACTTAGATCGCGTAGTAGTTACTGGGGGGAGTCTGGCTGAGCTAGCGCAGCTTATCTTTCGCACGATTCAAGATGAATTAAAACTGGGGGAAAAGGACCTCTTGCGGTATTGTGGTACAGCAGCTGATGGCCAGTATCAACCGGCAATGTTTGCAAATGAAATAACCCGCTTGTCAGGGCGTAGCAATATCGCGGACAGTTCTACATTTCAACCTGTAATATGGGATGTATCGCACTTACTTAATTTAGCGGTGTTAGATGTTCGCGAGTCAAAGTACGGTAAACCTGCGGCAGATTGCTTAACATTGTTTATTGAAAGGGCCAACGAGTTTAACCATTTAATGGGAAGGGGCAAAAACCATACTTTAATGTCAAAAGTGGCGTCCAAAATGAAGGAAAAAGTGTCTGTACCAATACCATATGCAACACAGCGATTTACAAGCTCATCTGTTAAGCAGTGGGTCAAAATTGAAAGAGCTTACAGTCTGTATGCAGCAACTTTTCGTCGCATTCACGATGAAGATGAAGACTTTCCCCTCCAATATAGGGTTTTGGGAGCAGACTTTGCTACCGATCTGTGTCTGCTACTAGATGTGTTTCAACCACTAGTTGAAATGATGGAGCTGGCCCAGGGATTGCAATTCAATCACTGGAAAATTGTTTCATGGGGGAATCGCCTTCTACAAATGATGGATAGAAAGTGTCGTCCATTATATGACAAGCACCGAGCTGACATTGAAGGTATGAGCTTTAAGAAGGTGCGGCTTCTAGAGGGCTGGCATGTAATTGGCGAAGAATATGTCGGGCAAGAAGCAGAAAGTAGTCGAGGAAGACGTCGGAGGTGTAATAAGAAGAAAGTATACCTTTGGGAGGAGAGAACAACTAATGATGCAGTCAGAGAGGTCGAAGTCGTTTCCAGCTCTCTCCGTCAAAGTGTGGCTAATCGATTAAATAAGGGAACCTCAGCATGCTCAAATATCTTAGCCAAGTTTATGGACTTTGAGCAGCTACTATACCTTTTATGTGGTTCCCGTGAAACTGCTTCCAATGGTACAGCCAAGCCTATTCGGCAGTGCATAAACTTTTCTGGCTTCATGGAGGCTGGTGAGCCAGAGTTTTGTTCGTTTTTTAATTATGTGGTTTCACTCCCATATATTTCTGAGGTGGCTGAATCAGACGAATTATTTTCAGAACTGATACTTGGAAACCATAGCTACGTACATGTAAAGTACAAGAATGTTATTGAATCCCTCTTTTGGGGTCACCTTGCTCCGTATGGGATACAGTGCCTTGTATGTTCCAAGTCAAAAAAGCCAATTAAGGGCCAAATCATTAATTCCATAAAAATTGAAGAGAATTCGCGCCTCCAGCAGGTTTTTAAAGTTGAAACTGATGTACGCTGTTATGACAACTGTATTCTGGATGAGGCAGCACTTATAAAACAATTATACACAGTTCAACCAGTCTTTGAAGAAGCTGGTCGAGCTGTGTGCATTCTTCTTGACGTTGCACTGAACACAGGTGGTGGGGAGGCAATTGCTGAAAGTTTCTACGGCGTAATGCGTAGCCAACGCATTATGGGAAGGCAAAAAAATAAAGCCTTGCAGTTGCGAACGAAGATCGATTGGTGCCTCCCGCCCATCAGCTCTCTAATCGAACGTTCAGTCAACGAAATCGCGTCTAAGTATTTAAAGATTGCGGCATGTCCACTTGCATCCGATCCCCGTACCATCCGCGGATATTTAAATAGTGGGTTTAGAAGCGCAGTTCAGCGCCGAAAAAATTGTGTTAAACCACGGTTGGGCCACCTCGTGTAATGCCGACTGTAACGTCTGACTAGCATTTATACGCAAGTTGAAATGAACCACAATGCATGTACAATGACTTGTTAAGATGTTTGACTCAATAAATCATTCGCTATATAATGCGTAAACAATTCAGAACTCTCCAGGCAATAACCACAAATGGACAAGCACACCAGCACGCTTAGTGCAACAAAACTTATATTTGTCTTGAATTTTAGAATGAGGGGACGCTAATAATATGCCTAGCGTACATGAAGTGCGGGGCAGATAGAAAAACAAGAGTGGGGGGTTTGTACTTGTACCTAGGCATGCAGGCCACAGAGAAAAGGACAGAAATGAAGATGGGACGACGCAGCACAGAGAGGGTTGAATGTACATCTAGCTACAGGGGCGGATTTGGGGGGCGTCCCTAAAATAAGTACTTTTGACGGAACATAGTGCACCCCCAGAAAAAGCCAAAGTTTGCGCCCCCCCCCCCTAAACTTGATTTTTTCGCCCCGAAACACCATTTTTTGCGCCCTAAGCTAATATCTTATCGCCCCCTACATGCATTTTTAAGCCCCTAAATTGGCACCCTTATACTCGTGTTGGCGCCCAAACTTAGACCGCCCCCAAAAAATTGATCTGCCACTGTATAGCTACATGTAACTTGCAGGAAGGGCAAAGAAAAATCATTATTTTAATTAAACATGTACATGAAACGCAACATTTCGATTTGAATTTTGCGACAATATACATCAACCCAACTATACTAAATCCAACTATACTAAACGTCTAATATTATACTAAAAACATAACTGTACTAAAATTGTCATTTTTGCAGGTGTTTCTCTTTTTCTAATTAATTAAAAGTTATTATTAAAACAAAAATATACACAGTTGCATACATGTACTCAAAAATATACAAAGCAATATTTTTTATGAATGTAAAACGTGTCATTTTTTTTTTGTTGCCTTACTCGTAATTGCATAATCGAAAAGCAAAAATAGTAGCAAATGTACACAAAATACTTCGATTGTTAAAATTTGATAAAATTTGTATACAACATGGTTATGTGCGCTCAAGTTCTCTTATTTTTAGCTGGCGACCCTGGCGTGCGCACTTGCGCGCTGCTCCAAAAACGTGCGCGCGCGTTTTCCTTCCTCTGAGCAAGAATTCCATCCTGGGCACTATGTCTATAATGCTAGAAAGAGCAGCAATCTTCTTGAATCATTCGTTAAACTATTTTTTTGACATTTTTTGCATTTTCTTCACTTTAAAAGCTGATTGTAGCATGTTAGGACGCCTGGCTAATACTGATACTTTTAGTTGAGGCCTAATTTTTTCCATTCCATATGATGTAGGCCTATATGTTGAGGCCTGAGACAGCTGAGTCTGAGTCATTGATAGCCATAGGATTGATAACAAAGTAAAACGTATCCAGTTAATAGAAAATATTTGGTACCTTTGTCTTTCTCATATTTACTTAACAGGGCTACTTTTGCTCCCGGTTCATTCGTCATACAATATTACAAATTAGAATAAGACAGACGATCCACATGCAGAACAAGTTAGCAACCAATCTATTCCTTTTACACTTGTAATATTTTTTTATGTAACGTATGTACATAAAGTGACTTCTTATCGAATTGTTTCTCAATAAATTTACCTAGAATTAACTTTTTTTAGCAAAAGACGCCTTAGAATACTATATTTGCCTTTTATGTTTGTATACATTTAATTTTGTTATTATTTTCACGATAAAAAACCAAGCAACTAATCAAAAATCTAGTTTGCTCCGCATTTGAACAGCGAGCAGTGCCATTCTCCGTCTTTAATTTTCAACAGATTTATATGCATTTTACTCGAATTATATCTACTGGTAAGTAATTAATAGGGTTTTGTTCAAATTTTTATTTAATTCTGGGCCTTATTTTGCATAGTAACATGTATAGTAATACCGTAATACTGATTAAGAATGGGGCAGCCACACACGCAAGACGTATCGACGTAGTACATCGCTGCCTACTCAAAAAATCCAGGCAATGATTTAAAGTATCAATTGTAGATGACATAATAATAAACTGTAGATGTGCAGGTACAAGCTGCAGTACATTATACATGTAGCTATAAATTTTTATAAATATTTATTATATTCATGAGCCCCGTCCCTGACCTTAAATTAGGTTTGGTTAAAAACTCCTGGAATTCCATCAGCTGACACTGGCAATGAAACAGGCGGCTCCACTAATCGTTACACTACTTTTTTGCATTGCCATCAATTGTGGCTTGTGCGAAGAGAGCTTCAACTCTGAGAAGATGGCGGAGCGACTCCGGCT
>NIVC01000608.1:112500-192500 GCA_002269645.1 Macrostomum lignano
CATATAGAATAGTGCCGAGAAAAGACGCGCCTCTCTTCAAGGTGCTTATTTTCTAGGGACCAGCCGCCCCCGACGTAACCAATGCCAATGCCTTTAAAAGACAGATACTAAAGTTGTTGGTCAATTCGCTACGAGCTAGAATCTGATTGCACAACCTTGTCTATATGCTTAAGCAACAGCTCTGCTTTTAGTATTCCACCTTCAGCATGCACGTTGTCGCTGGGAGTACGACGTTTGCTTGCGGGAAGTTTGCTTGCCGAGCTTTGCTTGCCGAGCTTTGCTTGCAGGAAATTTACTTGCAGGAACTTTGCCTGCCGAACTTTGCTTGCCGAACTTTGCTTGCAGGAATTTCGCTTGCCGAACTTTGCTTTCTAGAATTCGCAATCGCACAATCGCAATATTTTAACTTGCGGAATTATTTTCTTATTTGCTTGCTTGTTTTGATTGCTTGTGAAGTTGGTCAGTCAATTATTACTTACTACAGATGCTTTGCAAGTAGATTCTTATCAGGGTCGACGTAAACTGACTTGACACCATAAAAGCTTTGAAACTTGGCTTATAGAGTTTTGTATTCTAAGAATTAAGTATATAGAATGCTTAGAGATTTAGTATTGGTAGATACTAGATAGGGATCGGTAGCAGTATAAATCTTTGTAGTTCCTGATTTCAGCACGATTGAGCAGATATGATAATTGCAGTGATGCTAATGTATAATAATGCATATACTAATAATATATTAGTATATAAAATGTAATAATCCGCCATATCCTCATACAAAATCATAACACTCTATAGGCGACTTCCACGAATCTTAGAAAATGAAAATTAGAAATACAAGAGCTCAAAAATAGGTTCTTTAAGGCTCCGCAGGAAAACTTTGGCTGGCAAACCTCGCAAGCAAATTTCCTGCAAGCAAACTTCGGCAAGGAAAGTTCCTGCAAGCAAACTTCGGCAAGCAAAGTTCCTGCAAGCAAACTTCGGCAAGAAAAGTTCCTGCAAGCAAACTTCGGCAAGCAAAGTTCCTGCAAGCAAAATTCGGCAAGAAAAGTTCCTGCAAGCAAACTTCGGCAAGAAAAGTTCCTGCAAGCAAACTTCGGCAAGCTTATGTGCAGCAAGCAAAGTTCCTGCAAGCAAACTTCGGCAAGCAAAGTTCCTGCAAGCAAACTTCGGCAAGCAAAGTTCCTGCAAGCAAACTTCGGCAAGCTTATGTGCAGCAAGCAAAGTTCCTGCAAGCAAACTTCGGCAAGCAAAGTTCCTGCAAGCAAACTTCGGCAAGCTTATGTGCAGCAAGCAAATTTCCTGCAAGCAAAATTCGGCAAGCAAAGTTCGGCAAGCAAACTTCGGCAAGCAAAGTTCGGCAAGCAAACTTCGGCAGGCAAAATTCCGCAAGCAAAGTTCGGCAAGCAGACTTCGGCAAGCAAAGTTCGGCAAGCAAATTTCCTGCAAGCAAAATTCGGCAAGCAAAGTTCGGCAAGCAAACTTCGGCAGGCAAAATTCCGCAAGCAAAGTTCGGCAAGCAGACTTCGGCAAGCAAAATTCCGCAAGCAAAATTCGGCAAGCAAAGTTCGGCAGGCAAAGTTCGGCAAGCAGACTTCGGCAAGCAAAGTTCCGCAAGCAAAAGTCCCGCAAGCAAACTTCGGTAAGCAAATTTCTCGCAAGCAAATTTCATAGACCCGTTGTCGCTGTCCATCCAATATGCAGGCAAAAACCTCGCTTCATCGTCTCTATTCTTAATTTCAACCATCATATCCGACGCTCTATAGGCTCTAAACTTTGGTCTAGAGAAGAAGATGCAAAAGAATCGGCGGTTCCCACAACGATATACCCAATATCATGCTTTTTCTGCACTCCTGGATTTCACAAACCCGGAACCCGCCTGTCTAAGGCTAACTTTATCTGAACCTCTCAGCGGTGATAAACAAGTCCTGTCTGGGTTAGCAGAGATTAACCCCCGTTTGTCCGGCAACTCTTGGCGTGCTCCAGCCTGATCTTGTCGGCACCTCAGCAGCCCTATCCGGATCCCGGCAGACCCTGTACCGTCCAACCAAACCACTGGCCCAGAAAGCGGTTCCCACTGGACCCCCGCGTTTGTTACGCCCGTCCGGACCACCGGACCACAGCCCTTTTCAACAGCAGCAACACTTGCATGCATAAAAAACAATATTCATCAGTTCATCAGCTTTGACTCTTCCTCAATACGCGTGAGAAATACGGAATTAGACGCAAATCACTATTCTGCAGTTGTTGCGAGGCCGCGTAGCCTAGGCAACTTGAGACTTCTCGCTTGAGTATCCATGCAGCCATAGGTCCATTGTCAAATATACCGGTAGTAGTCCGCTCAGTGCAGTGAGATCATCCGCAATGTACAGAAAAACTCCGATGAGCCAGAGCCATTTTGAATTATTTATGCATGGTATCCAAGTGTGCGCCACTCCACTGCTCACAAATGGACGGTCTTAGCGCTGGCTTAGGATTGGCAGAGACGATAGAATTTTCCATAGCTATGCTTATTTGGGCTGAGGACTCAGGATAAAAAAGGCGTATAGCTATCTCTTGTAACAAGGCACTATTGGAAAGTAAGATAAGTATGGCTCTTTTTTCAAAAACAACTATAATATCCTAAACCTCGGATCCGAAAAGACGCTGAAAAATTTTCTGCTTCCGTTTTCCCGCTTGGCCACCAGTCATCGGCGCCATGGTGGAAAGACGCGGCGGAGACGATAAAACGGCTGCCAAGGCGACAGTCGACTCTATGCTCACTAGTCCGCCGAAGAATGCTCAGCAGTTGTACGCCGCGTTGCTTGACGAGGTGCGTGTTATTCGTAAGGAGCTCGGCCTGCTCGACAAGGAGTTCTACGAGGATGCCAGCTCCCTGGAATTCGTTTCCCGCTGGATGCCGGTGGTTCGCGAGGCCATGCGCTGCCACAATCTGGCTGAGCTCAACTCCCTGCGCCAGATTCAATCAGTCATCTTCCTGTCCCGCGACCCCGACGTGAAGGAGATGTACCCGGGCCTGACACCGGTCGGGCCGGACACGTGCGCTCAGCTTTGCCAGCTGCAGAACAAACTATTAGCTTTCATGCCAGGACGCTTCACTCTAGTCATGGACAAGCTGGGACGCGTGCACAGTCTGTGCGAAAAATACCTTCTGTCATTTCATAGCAGCGACTCTCCGTACCAAATCGACACGGCTCAGAAGTACATGCTTAGCCGTCGTACCTGGGCAAATCAGGCTGCCGAGAGGGCAAAAGCAGTGCTGTACAATTCCCACCTATTCCTGCACGAGTCCCTCAGCGTCAGCCGGCTAGCGCGAGGCGCAACCGATCTCCTGCGCCGGGCAGACGCTTCCTCGGCGCCGTTCCTCGGTCTGTTCGCTGACGCCTGCGAGAACCTGCGCGCAAGCCTGGACTCTCTGGTTGATTGGATCAGCTCGGACAGGAACTACCCGGTGAGACTGAAGATCGACTTGTCGACGCTGGACAAGAATCGAGTGGAGCTGGAAAAACTGGCGAAAGCGCAGCGACACCAGCTGCATATGGCGCAGTACCGCAGCAAATCTCTGCAATCGGAAAAGGCAAAGCTTCACGTCGAGCTTCAAGCGATGGCAGACAGAGAGGCTGAATTGCTTTTTGAAGAAGAGCAGCTCCAACAGGATCTGGGAAATGCCAAGTTGGACCTCGAGATCAAGGAATTTCGCAAGGAGGAGCTACGCCGAGAGGTCAAAGAAAGCACCAGCGCCTCGAATGCGGCCGCAATGGACGCGGAGCTGTCCAGCCTAACAGAGCAGCTTCGAAGGCTCCGGTCGGACATGCCGCAGATGGAGCGGAAGCTGGTCAGCCTGCGCTCCAAGCTAGTTGTCATCGAGGAAAAGCAGAAACGCTTCGCCGAAGTTACTACGGCGCTCAACGACACGGAGGCACTGATGACGAAGCTGCGTGCCGAGGTGTCTGACGCTGGCGCACAACTGCAGAAGGCGGAGCAAACGCTTGAACGCTGCGCCGAAATTTACCGATTGAAGATGAGTGCAGAAACGCCAGAGAGAATCTTCTTCGGCCTGCCGCTCGACGGTCTGGAAAAGGAGCAACAGAAATCTACGCAGCAGCAGCAGTCCATGAACGCAAACGGTGGGAAGAGCCAGTCTGCGCCAGGCAGCGGCCCTTCTCAGTTGTCGTCAAGAGGCGGAGAGATTCCCTCCGCAACTCCGTTTGGGCACCATGCGAATGCATCGTCAACTGCAAGCACAGTTGGTTAGTCGGTTGGGGATGTCAACTTAAGCACCAGAATAAAGCTCGAAGTAAAGCTTCAGACCAAAATGTGGTGACCGGAACAACGGATTAGCTAATGTATATACATACTAATACATACTAATGTATTTCAGTGCTTAAGATCAAAGATGAGCAAGCATATTAGTATAAGATTAAAAGACAGAACGGTGGATATTAACGATGGTATGCGACCGAGGGAACTGTAGAGTGGGAGATATAGCCATAGACTATACACTAGTGTGACAAGCTTTGACTGGGGCTACGTCATGTCCCTCTGTAACGGGAGTGACGTGAACATTGATACGAACAGTAAGAAGATTTCCTAATACTTTGTTGTCAAGGAGCCGAGGCGAGAACATACGCTATAGTGTTATCAGAGGCTGTTTAGCATGTCGTAACATTTCAAACAATGACACGTGATGGTCGGTCACGGAACAAAGCGGTCGGGGGCCCGCCGCCGGCGATTGAGCGTTTATAGCGTAATTCATATCGCTCAGGTCTGTTTGCTTGTGGTTAGTCGGTTGGGGATGTCAACTTAAGCACCAGAATAAAGCTCGAAGTAAAGCTTCAGACCAAAAGCGATTGGAATCAAAATTCCACGAGCGCATGTCCCCTGGGAGCTTAAGTGAGGAACCTGGATGGGGATGTCTGGGCGTCTCTAGTCAACTGGTCTGACTGAAAATGTATCTTTTTAAGGGTATCCTTGGAGTATTCAAAGTTCAACTATTGTTAATGTCCGTTTTGTTTCGTTTTGGTTGATGCCCGGTGGGGAAGAGTTGCCATCAATTCGCTTCTTACATTTGACAAACCGAGCACTTCCACTCGAGCTTTAGCAACTTACACTTTGCTCTTTACGAATGCTTCCAAATAATCTTTTTTCAGGCGACAAAAGAATGCGTCGTTCGGAGACGGCTGAAATAAATGGTAATTTTGAACAGCTGTTGACAGTTAAGCTAAAAAATCAGCTAATAAATATTTTCATTTACTCAATTTTAGCCGGCAGCGCATTCGATCAGGTCTGTTTGCTTGTGGCGCACAAAATTGAGCGCGACTGGAAGCGGCTCTACCGGGCACTGCCGTTTGTGCCGCAGCGCAGTCGGGAGACCATCGACCGGGACATCGCCGAGTTGCAGCGCAGTTTTGTTGCCGATTCGCTGTTCGAGTGCGCCTGGCGGGCTATCCAACGCTGGCGGCGCTATCACCGGCGGGCCAAGCTGCTGGAGCTGCGGTCCGCTCTCGAGCGCATGCGGCGCGGGGACGTTGTCGACGATATCGACGCCTTCCTGCGGCCACCGGACGGCGAGCCCCGGTCGGCGAAGGACGACAAGCACAATGATCCGCTGCCGGAACATCTTGACAAGCAGCTGATGGCGTTCTACCGACATCTGGAGCCGGCCGATTCGCAGCAGCACGACGTTGTAAATTAATAACATGCAATTAGCAGTCGAAGTCACCGATAAAGTAGCACGCACGACTTCTCGTTTCTCTGCTAGTTTTATGGCCTTGCAAATAAACTGCTCTTCTTTTTATTTTCTTAATAAGTTTTCGATATAGAAACAGACTCTCATTGCTACAGGCGAAACAAACTGTTTGAATAAATTGGCACATGCAAAATTTAATTAAAAACGCAAACAATCAAAACAGTTTGCGAAGCATGAAAGCGTACTGCTTGCTGACCGTTGCAGTCTTAAAAAACTTGTAGTTCACATTAGCTTCTATACTGTGTGCCCGAAAGTGAGATTCGAACTTGCGATAGCCCTGGACCGCTGTCTGAGTTCTTATCTTACCTATTAACAATTGTTAACTGTGATGGGCTCAGACAAATCTTTAAAGAATTCTATATAGCCCGTATAACTAGCTTTTTTGCACAAGCAAAAAACTTCCTTTAACATTCGTTTCTTGCTACTTACATGTACTCTTCAGTAAGTTCTGATGAATAACAACACGCGTCGGCCTACTCTCATCCGACGTATATGTAAACGAGTACGAAACTCGCGACTCCGTATGCGTACAGCGCTGCCACATCTGCAGACTAAAGTGTCATTTTTAGCGCCCCTGCAAGCAAGTAATGAATACTTTGCAACTTATGCACTTGACTGTTATGCATGAGCCCCTAGTTCGATTCCGTGCGCTTTGAGGACATTCATTTGGGACCTTGATTCACACCCAAGAGGGTCAAACACCAAAGCACAGAGTGTACACACCTGACGATTAGAAAGTCAGGGCCGCCGTACACGTCAAGTCAAAGCACTCTGGTTAAACTTCGATAAAACCGGACGGACATCTCTCATACAGCTATAGTAGTGACAAGCTAGCGGAGTGTGCATAGCCATAAGCTAGAAATGATTGGCCCCATTCGTCGTCACTTTGAGTGCAGCACGTCAATGCAGCAGTTGCAATCTACCAATTGGTGCATGCAGTGAGTACAGGGATTTTTTTGAAAGAAAAAATATCGATCCCACAGCAGTTCTGTTCTCCAGTCCGTCTAGAGCGCTAAGCGGATTTTCCCGCTCTTCCTACAGAATCGATCTGTGAACTGAACTACTCGGGGCGCTCGCTAGACAGCGGAATCAAAAAACTCATGCTTGACTTTGCGAACCCCAAATTTCAGCAATACCGCCGCTTCCACGAGGCTGCATAGCTGACCCTTCCGGAAAATTAGAAGAACAACTAAACTCGCGCATAAAGTCCATTACTTTTCTTATAGTTTTTTTTTATTTCGACACATTCGGACGACAATTCCACGAGCAAAATCCCAGTTTGTTGTGCAAATCTTTATTAAATTGGCATTTATTGATTATTTCAACAATAATTAGAACAAAGGACAGAGAGAGATAGAAAGAGAGAGGGAGAGCAAGGCTCGGGAAGCAGACCAGACTGGCAATAAAAATTTGATTCAACCCATTCCGTTCATTGTGGGGGAGCAAATAACCAGATAGACAGAGAAAAGAGCAGCATAGCAGATATAGATAAAGCAACAGGACGATAAAAAATTGCATAAGTCCACGACGACTAAACAGTTCAAGGACATCTACTAAGTCTAAGACTGCCCGAATCTTTTCTAATTATACAATGAACAATAGCATATATCGATTTTGGAAGAATGCCAAAATGACGCAACTCACTGAAGTCTCTACCATATAATAAAGACATTATGCAAGTTTTATACCGAAGCAATAATAACGTACTAACTAATGGAAAGAGGTACATACAGAGTAATAAATAAGCCTATTGCCCCGGGACAATCACCAATTGTAACAAAAAGAGAAAACTATGAGACAGAGGAAAAAAGCAACAGCGAAAAGTACAGACAACAAAATCGGGGCTGAATAAGCAACAATTCTAAAAACCCGCTTAACTAATTATATAGATTAGGTGCAAAAATTAAATGATAACTCAACAAATTAACAATAAGCGCTCTCACTCGCTTTGGGGACAAAGAATAATGATTTATAGATCGGGGGTCGGCAGACTCTCTTTTAACTTAACCGGCCAGATATAGAAGCTAGCGCATGACCAAATGAGAAGAGATAGGGAGAGGCGAGAGGAGAGGCGAGAGGAGGGTAGATAAAGACTGCTATTGTGAGGTTTCAAAGGACCCGAGGGCCTCGCGGGCTTCGCGGGCGAGGCCCTCGATAGAGGCTTCGCGGGCGCCAGAGTTTGCCGACCCCTGATATACTAATGTATATATATTTAACATTCAGCATGTCCAAAAATAAATCATGGCAGGTCAACACTGCTGAAATGTAAACGACAGCTTGGTGGCGTGTTGGGAGAATTTGGCGGGGAGAAAGACTGCCGACTACCCCCACAGGCCAATTATCCCCCCCCCCGGAAACAAGCAAAATGTTAAATGAAACTCAATTTGCAAAAAGAGAGAACAAAGGATCAATAAAATTAATATGATCAACAAAGTATTCTATGGATTAAGAGAGACACAAATAAAGCAATGACAATGTTAGACACGTAGGCAGAAGTCAGCCAATCACTCAGTCGCAGGTAGGTGAGTCAACACCAAAACAGTAGGGTATGCTTATGCAAAAATCAAGGTTTTCTCACAGATTATTCGCCTATACTACTTATTATAATTTTTATTATAAATAGACTTTAGTAGGCAAATATTGTTTTTATTATTAATTACCTTCTCTCGTTTACTCATTATTAACGAGAAGTTTACCTGCGCTGAACATCTAGCCTCGTTTGGACAGTTCGTTCGACAGCCAGTCCAGACCTTCGTACAGGCCTTGGCCCTGCGTGGCGCAAGTCTGTTGGATGTACCACTGCAATTTGTTACAGCATAGTTTATAGTTAAAAAATAGCGGTTCACACTGACTCTTACAACCCCAAAAATTCACATTGACTATTTCACAAACCCAGGCATTTCACATCGACTCTTTCACAAACCCAGACTTTCACATTGACACTTTCACAAACCCAGACATTGACTATTTCACAAACCCAGGCATTTCACATTGAGTCTTTCACAAACCCAGGAATTTCACATTGATTCTTTCACAAACCAAGCCATTTCACATCGACTCTTTCACAAACCCTGATTTTCACATTGACACTTTCACAAACCCAAACATTGATTCTTTCACAAACCCAGACATTTCACATTGAGTCTTTCACAAACCCAGAAATTTCACATTGAGTCTTTCACAAACCCAGACATTTCCCACTGATTCTTTCACAAACCCAGACATTTCACATTGAGTCTTTCACAAACCCAGGCATTTCACATTGAGTCTTTCACAAACCCAGGCATTTCACATTGAGTCTTTCACAAACCCAGACATTTCCCGCTGACTCTTTCACAAACCCAGACATTTCCCACTGACTCTTTCACAAACCCAGACATTTCCCACTGACTCTTTCACAAACCCAGACATTTCCCACTGACTCTTTCACAAACCCTGACTTTCACATTGAGTCTTTCACAAACCCAGACATTTCACATTGAGTCTTTCACAAACCCAGACATTTCCCGCTGACTCTTTCACAAACCCTGACTTTCACATTGAGTCTTTCACAAACCCAGACGTTTCAGATTGAATCTTTCACAAACCCAGACATTTCACATTTAATCTGTAACAAGCACCGAAATTTCACATAGAATCTGTAACAAACACCGAAACTTCACATAGAATCTGTAACAAGTACCTAAATTTCACATAGAATCTGTAACAAGTACCTAAATTTCACAAAGGATCTGTAACAAGTACCTAAATTTCACAAAGAATCTCTATCAACAACTAGCACCGAGATTTCAATCAAGAAGAATCTCATTGCCATAAAACAATAAAATCAGTCTTACCACTCTGCCACTCATAGAATGCAGCCTTAGTTTGTCCGTAATCTCAGCGGCGCTCATCGCATTTGGTAAGTCCTGCTTATTAGCGAATATAAGCAACACAGCGTCGCGCAGCTCGTCCTCTGATAGCATCTTGCTGAGCTCCTCGGCGGCCTCGTTCATTCGTTCGCGATCGTTGCTATCAACAACAAAGATCAGGCCCTGTGTGTTGTTGAAATAGTGCCGCCACAATGGCCGGATTTTGTCCTGGCCGCCGACATCCCACACAGTGAATGAGATATTCTTGTAATCGACTGTCTCCACGTTGAACCCGATAGTTGGGATCGTGGTTACAACCTCGCCAAGCTTTAGCTTGTACAGGATGGTAGTCTTGCCGGCGGCATCGAGGCCGACTATAATTGAGCAATGATGGAAAGTAAAAATAAAATTGGCATCAACCAAAAATTAGAAATAAAATACCAACATCTCTATGCTATTCTCGCAGAAGTTGCAAGTCTACAGACTCAACACTTACAGATTGTTTAAATTTGAAATTTGATTCATATTATTGGTGCTTCAAATGAAATATGAATCAAAATAGCAAATACAGATCTTAAACTAAATGACATCAAGCTTAGAAAAAAATAAATAGCCAAATTGACATCTTCTAAGGTCTAAATTTAGAATTCCAAAAGTAACTTTGTCATGACACATGCTAACACAAACTCAGCATGGAATAGCTATATCTATAGCTAGAAAGATGCTTCAACTAACGATAAATGTGATCTTGTAAACCATATATGTATATGTATCTTTTGAACAATAGTATGCGCAAAATATACAATATATTAGCAAACACTTTTATAGCTTTTTAAATTTAAGTTTTACAAAATTTAAGAAAATTTATAGTTCCACAAACATGCTACATGTATATAACAGTTTTAACAAATTCAAATACTTTAAAAAATCATAATAATATCACTGATTTACAGGACAATAACAAAGTACCAATAATATTGAAATTAGATAAAAAATGCATGCAAAAACTAGAAACTTTCAAAATTTTTACTTTTTAATTTTTTAAATCAAAATTTGCTTTTAAAAATCCCAAAATTTAGAAAATTGAAATTGAAATTCTAGAACATCTCTAAAATTTATCATCCTATTTACCTTTTATTAGCAATGATCAACTATGCATAATATTCCTTTGGCTAGTTAAGTTCTAACGTTTTAATTAAGATTGCATCATAACAACCTTTGGCTTTAATCTAAATATACTAAATCTTTATCTTACTAAATTAGCTAGATGCAATGAAAAGTTTTGGCTATCAGAGAATATAAATATTAGTTATTTTCATAAAAATTCCAATCTATATTAATATTAGGAATTTGGTCCATTTTTTACAATAATCCATAGTCCAAGTATGCACAATGCATATGCACCAGTTTTTTTTGCTTGCATACTACACATAGGAAGGTTGGATTAAATCCACTAAGTATGCGCCAATAAATCCTAAGAAAGAAGGTTGCAAGTTGAGGCACTGCAACAATCAATCTCTTTAAAACATGTACTAGGTTTCCCTAAAACATATATTATAATGCCTAGCAGCCTTACACTTTAAAACAAATTGGACTATAAATTAAGACATCACAAAAGTTTTTTCTGTTACACTTTACTTTACTTTGTTAAAATCAGAATAAAACTGGCAGACATCTATCCTGATTAGAGCATTTTAGGAACTAGGGATTTGCGGAAATATCATTTAAAACATTCTCTTAGTAATTTATAAATGAAATAGACCATTTTTGGCAATTTTGCTAAGTCTAAGCCACTTATTTTGCTTTTTTTCTTCAAAAAACCTTATTTTTGTTTCTCATAAATCATCAAAATGGGGGGGGATATATCCCTATATCCCTCCCTAGCTATACTACTAGTTCTTTATATTTAGGAAAGGCCACAGAAACTATAATAGCTAGATAGGCCACTTAAGGCAAATGTCCTTAGTTTTTTATTTTTCTACTTTTAGTTCAATAGCAAATAAAGAATTCATTAGCTATATTATGTATAACAACAGTTTATATGGCTGGTATAGTTTACAAGTGGAGCATGCAGACATGCAAACAACTTAATTGGTTCAGCTAAATGTACATTGGCTAATGCCACTAAAATGTATGAATATATAGCAATCAACAAGAGAGCACTTGGTGAGGAAATAAAAAGGGTGGGGGTTAACTGTAAAGGGTAATATCTATATAGGCATGCAAAATTAGAGTGGGGGGGTATAAGGGTCGCTATATAAGCAAATAGGAAGTGAGGAAAGAATTAAGATAAGATCTCAATCATCTAGCTTATTGGCCCACCACAGATACTATAAACTGACTAGATTTAGCAAATACAAGACAAGCTCTGTTTGTTTTCTCGACTTAAAGTGCCTGCTTTACTTTATTAATATAAGATATCATATAGATTTCTTCATTAAAAATGAAAAAAAAATTAAGATAAAATTCAGAGTAGTATAAGCAGCAGTTTCTTGATTCCCGTGGAATACGATGGTCAAAAAAATTCCAAATCCATCTAGCTACACTACAAGAGCCTAGCTGCCTACCAAATGTTGAGCAACAAGTGAAGTTTCTACTTCTATCTAAGATATTGTTGAAGCAGTCAACCTGCCAGTTCTTTTCATCCCCTGGAGTCTGCCAGAAAACAATCAAACTGTTGCATGAAAAGCTTGCTAATGACCCCAAGCCATAGCAACTAGCAACCCTTTGCTTGGATCGCATGAGTTTATTAGCTAGCATCTGCTACAACCACCATGGTGACTAAGTTGTAGGCTATGACCTTGCTAATGACCTTGAGCAAAATCTTCAAAGATCCATAAACAAAGCAGTTGTTGCTATTCTTAGTGGAATCTGGAGCAACTGGAAGCAACTAATTGCATACTATCAAGTACATAGAACCTTTGGTCAGCTTCAATTCAAGTCTGCAATAGACGAGTGCCTTTGCTCTGCAAAAGGCCTATCCCAAACTGGTGAGTTGAGTACTTAAATGATATAATGCCTTATAAAAATTAAAACAAAGTTTGAAAATATAAAATAATTTATTTTGTACTAAAATTCTATTGCTATTGTTTTGATTTGAAACTTCAAGTCTTCAAAAAAAATCAGTTTGTGCTAGTAAACATTTTGTTTATTTAAGGCCTTGGAACTTTTTATTTGTTTAGGTAACTCCTACAGCTCCATTTCTAAACTATCCTGTGACACAAAAACCCATATTTGTGATCATCAATCCCACACTGCCTAAAGAATGTGTGCAATACCCTCATTAAGAACAACATCATTTTGATAGAGACAAGCAAGCAAGATGGCAAGACTTTGGTCAACTTCTACAAAAGGGACAGCAGCTGATCATTTAGACTGGCGAGTTAGCTGAGTGATGCACACTTCAACCTCCAATTGGGCCAGAAAATGAAAGTCTACCTAGCCACTCTGATCTTTAGTCACTTGGTTGCTAGCAAAATCAAGACACTAGTGCATCAGGAACTGCCTATTGAATATTGATGCCTTGCAGATAGCAGATTTTGTGCAGAGAGTTAATGATGCATTCAACTTGTTGAATTTATGCACATTTTTGACAAAGAATTTAAGCAGCCAATCATATCAAATTTGCTTGAAGAAAAGATTGTCAAGTTGCGCAGCATCAAAGCCTTCATTGGAAGCTGGCAGTTCCTTCCTAGTAGCAGGAAATCAATAAAGGTCACTATTAAATTCAAAGAGGCATTGATTCTGTCAACTTCTGCAATATGGCAGCTAAGCATAGTGTTGATTTAAGATGAGCACAACAAGTTCTTGTGCATGCAAAGACTAACACAGGATCATGTTAAGGTGAGTTACCTCAATTTTTTAAATCAAACATTTTATAAATTGTATAATCACAAATACAAAAAGAAATTTTATTTATAGCTATAATATGTACTTCAAATATACCATATTATTATAGTAAATTATTAGTTATAAAAATATTCATTGAGTATGAATATAAATATCTTAAGTTGTAAATTTTATTTAAAGTAAAATACATGTAAAAAACTTGAATTGCAGAATCTATTCTGCATCATCCGTGGCCACAATGGCTTTAACAAAAAGCCTGAGATTTCAATGTTTGTTGGGGCACTGCAATCTGTAGCTGCCAATAGATAACTGCATCTATCTATCTGTAGCTACAATCTGTCCCAGCCAGATCTAGATCTAGATCCAGAGCCAGAAACTACAAAGACAACAGCTATGTAGATGCAATCATAGCAGACTATGCAGCCATTAAACTCAGCACGACTAGCACATCTGCAACAAGTGATTTAAAGGCTGATGATTGGAGCAATGTGACTATTTCCAAAGTCTTAATACAAGAGCAGCCAGCTGATGATTCAGTTCTAGAAGAAACAACTGAGTACATAGATGGCTTTATGCTCAATAAGAGTGGCATTCTAGAATGCCAGAGCTGCAAGTTGGTTTTGACTGTTACAAATCCTACTAGAATGCATCTACAGCATAAGATGCTCTTATATAGTCAGTGGTCTAAAACTGCCTTTGCCAACTACATTGCAAAGCTTTAACAAAATGGAAGCCATCTTCAGTGCTCAATCAGCAGCCTTCATTGTGTAGCCAAAAGTTGTATTCCAAGTAAAACAAATTTTCTTTGATCTGGAATTTCCTTCCTAGCTTGTAAAATGCATTTCCAACAAGTGCAAGACCATTTATTTAAAGCATTTTTATGTCTGCATTTACACCATTAGTGCCATGGTAGAATGCCCCTAGATGTCTATTCTAAGTACTCTGCATTGCAAAAAGTCAAGAAATTTAACTAGATATTTGCATTAACTATACTTTTTACATCAATGGTTTGCTGCTATTTTGGAATTTGGTCCCAAATTTTGTTGACAAAATTTGCCTTGTAAGACAAATTTTGATACTGTTTATTATTTTTTTAGCCAGTGTCTATTTTGTACTTCATATGACTTTTATCATCTAATTTTATAATAAAATGTATCTTTGAATTGCTCATTTTTGTACATTTACTTTTGTTTGTGATATGCATTTTACTCATAATGGCAATGTAAAATATCATTCTCATCCTCTTTTAAAAAAGTTAATTTATTTGCATAACATTACAATATTTTTATTTACCAAGATTATACATTTTATGGAAAAAATCAATAAATTATTTGTATTTCTAATGAACTAAAATTAGAGTGCTAGCATATGTGTTAAGTGGCCTATCTAGTTATTATAGTATCTGTAGGAAAGGCCCATAGTCTTGTAGATTTCTTTTTTTGGTGAAAATTCCTGTGTGGATGGCCCTATAAATATTTGCATTACGCATAGCTTGGCCAAGATCCATTTTCACTAACATATAGCCATGTGCTTAGTGCAAACAGCAAATTGTATGCTGCTACATGGCGTTGGCATGTAGCATAAAGCATGTGATGTTGCTCATAAATCATTTTTACTCTAATTGAATTTATAATCACAACCAAATAGAAAATCAATCAAGCAGAATTAATACTCTCGTTAATGTAGGTGAGTTGTTTGTTCAGTAATAAAAGAAGTATTTTTCTGTATGTTTAAAATTTGTTTTATAAAAATTTAAGATGTAGTAGATAAAATTTTCTTTGTTTTGTTTAACTGTTTACTTATGAGGTATGTCAGAAAAGTTCCAGGACTGAGCCTACAGCTTGGCTTCTGGGTGCACTATGAATTAGCGGTTTGTGGTAGGCTTTAGCAGCATATAACAAGTGCTTTGTCCTGCAATATCAGCTAATCAACATTTTTATGCAAACTTGTGCTAGGATTAAGGTTTGGCAAGTTCTCTAACAACCATTGTGCCATAAGTACCGAGCAATGAATCAATCTGAAGTTCCTTGTTCGATTGGGGAAATCAGCCTTGGAAGCACTTGAACTGTTGCAGCAAGTGTATGGGGCTGAAGCCATGTCTTGCTCCCGCATTTTTGAATGGCACAAGCAATTCAAAGAGGGGCGGGAGGAGGTTGAGGATAATGCCAGGAGTGGAAGACCTTCAATGAGCAGGACGGAAGAAAATGTGGAGCGAGTGGCGAGGTTGCTTCGTAGCGACCATCGGCTGACTGTTCGCTTGATTGCAGACAAGTTGAGCTTGAATCATGACAATGTTCATAAGATTCTGACTGAGGATCTGGGGATGCACAAGATTTGTGCCAAGATGGTTCCAAAGTTGCTGAGCGAGGACCAGAAGGAACGACGACTGCAGGTGTGCCAGGACATCCTTGAACACATTGAAGCTGATCCAAGCTTATTGCACAGAGTGATTACCGGTGATGAGTCGTAGATTTTTTAGTACGACCCGGAGACCAAGCGGCAGAGTGGTGAATGGCAGCGACCAGGATCACCAAGACCAGTGAAGGCGCGACAATCAAGGTCGAAGGTCAAGCTTATGCTCATTGCATTCTTTGATGTCAAAGGCATTGTGCACATAGAGTTCCTGCCCAAAGGTCACACCATCAATCAGCATGTGTACAAGGAGATTCTGCAGCGGCTGCTTTGCTCAGTGCAAGACAAGAGACATGATTTGTGGGAGGCCAAGTCATGGTTCCTTCATCAGGACAATGCACCATCTCACAATGCTCTTAATGTCAGGGAGTATCTGGCGGATAGGAATGTCACAGTGCTGGACCAGCCTCTATACTCACCAGTGCTGGACCAGCCTCTATACTCACCAGATCTGGCTCTATGTGATTTTTTCCTATTTCCCAAGCTCAAGGAAGTCCTCAAAGGTACTTGATTTCCTGATGTAGATGCCATCAGAAGGGCCACGACGACGCAACTGCGGAGCATTCCCAAAGAAGCTTTCCAGAGCTGCATGGATGCCTGGCAGAGACGGATGGACAAGTGCGTTCATCTCAGGGGGGATTACTTTGAAGGGGCCAGCTTTGGTTCTGAGTGATTTTTATTAATAAATTTTTTATAAGCACAGTCCCAGAACTTTTCTGACACACGATATATTAAAAAAGTCCATGATGGAGTTCCATAAATGCAAGGCAAAAAGTTAGATCTTAGAACTGTTTTTTGTGTATGCACTAATGAAGTCAATGGTATTTGAAAGTTTACTCATTGTTCTAGAATGTTAGTCTTGCAGAACAATGTGTTGGATGTATTGTTGTATTTTTAGAAAATGAACTAAAAGAATCCACATGATGCAATGCACATGCCATAGTCCAGATCATGCTAGATGCACAATTGAACAAAAATTGAATAATTATAAATGCATTCCAAAAAATGTACTGCATGCCCATTTTTAAAAATATGCCAATGTTGCAACAATAAATGACCTTTTTACATTGTGATAATGAATGACCTTTTCTAAATTGCATAATAAACCCTTATTAGCAGATAATTTGGTTGATTTTTATGCTTTTTTAGCGATACTATTTATAGTGGAAAATTACATTGTGATAATTACATTGTCACATACTTATACTGGTCCATACTTATAGACATGGCCGCCATGTCTATAAGTTTCCGCATTATAAGCATGGCTGCCGTGTCTATAAGTATGGACCTAGTCACTATTAGAGACATGGCTGCCGTGTCAATGAAACTTGCACAGCAGCCGTGATGTTAATATTGAATGGGTTTACACTTAGAGACACAATGGGTGGCCATGTTGTTAATATTGAATAGGTTTACACTTAGAGACACAATAGAAAAATAAAATTTTCAGTGTCATTTTCAATAATATTTATTCTTATTAAAAAATAATTTAATTTACTTTTTTTTTAATTAAAAAACATGAAAAGTTCAAGATGGAAAATTTTTTGTTTGCTAAAAAAATCAAATTAGGGTCTAAAAAACTCTAACCACTTGGGATTTGAACCTAGGTACACGCAATCATAAGGAATCAACATATCCACTAAGCCACCACTTGCTTGAGAGAAGGTCCTACAGAATAATGTATTGGTTTCCCGACAGACATTCAGACAGACATTCAGAAATCATTCAGTAAATGATTAACAAAATTGTCTATTTATTACGCAAGATACTGTGAATTTATAGAAACTTTTATGCATGTCTCTTCTTTAAAAAGACACCTCAGACACACACAAAGACGCTTTACAAGCTGAGATATTCCCTAGCAACTGTTGTTAAGACGTTTCCCAATGTACCGAATACTGTATATAGTAGTTTTTTGAGAAGCCACTACATTGTCCTACTTTGGTCTTTCGGCATGAAATTTGCACAGCTGTTTTACGCATGTCTCTGCTTTAAAAAGACATCTCAGACATACACAAAGACGCTTCACAAGCTGAGATATTCCCTATTAAATGTTGTTACAACATTTTCTAAAAATACCGAATGTATTATTATTACAATATTATTAATACTATTATTAAAATTATTACTATTAATAATGATAATAAGATTATTACAATCGTATTACTGTATTCCTTTTATTACAATATAATAATATTACTGTTCTATTATTAACAGTAGAACAGGGAATCCCCCACCCCTGACATAATTTTTATGCGCCAACATGGAGCAACGCAGGCGCACGAAATTCAAGAACACGGGCTTACTTTTTGCTATGCACCTTGAACAAGAATCAAGTTGTTGCCAGCCCTCTGGACTGTCGAGATATTCGATGATTCTGCCTGCAGATGGTCAGATTTTTCCCATAAGTGCTAGTATATTACACCCTAAGCGCCAATAAGCACTGCGTCTCAGTGTAGCCTTGCCAAGTCTCCAAATTTTGTCAGCACATGTGTTTGCATCAGATTTATTAGACTTTGTTGGTCACTAGCCTTCACCCAGGCGAAGCTTCTGGACATTCAACAAGTTGCAACAGGTGTCTACATTTATATGGACACGCTGTTCAAATTTCTCAGCTAGTTTTGCTGATCAAGCCTCGACAGAGTGGGCAAGCCTCAACTGCTGGACATCCTCAGCTATATTCTCTCAAGCATTCATTCATCACCCGGACGCCGTCGGTACCTTCAATGGATTACACCAGCTGACTATGGACAGTCTAATGCAAATATGCTAGATTTTTTATCTAGCTTCAATAATTGGCAAACCTCAACTGCTAGGCATCCTTAACTAGTTTCTCAAGAATTCTGTCATCATTCTACCGTCATCGGCACCTTCAAGGAGACGAAACCATGACCATGGACACCCAGAAATATGATTTTTTTAAACAAATAGTAACTTTTAAGACAGAAGACTTGGATATTTACTATATTGTGACTTTATCTTTATTCCACACAGAAAATTTGGTAATTTTTAGTGCTTTCTTCTTTTCGTGAATATTCTGTTCAATTTAGTTTAATTAACAAATTACCTCATCATGTTTACATAATTACGTCGGGTGATTATACACTGTTTGGGATTATAGCTGAGAATAAACAGGAGTTACAGATTGCGCATTATTGAAGCTTGATAAGAAAAACCTGACATAGTTGCAAAAGGATGTCCATAGTCATCTGATGCCACCTGTTGAAGGTGCCGACGGTGTCGGAGTGGTGACAGAATGCTTGAGAGACTAGCTGAGGGTGTCCAAAAGTTGAGGCTTGCTCCCTGTTGAGGCTTGATTGGCGAAACTTGAGAAATTTGCATCAGGGTGGTCACAGTTGCCTGGTGTCATCTGTTGAAGATGCCGACGGCGTCCGGGTGATGACTAAATGCTTAGGAGACTAGCTGTGGATACCTAGCAGTTGAGGTTTGCCCACTGTTGAGGCTTGATCAGTGATCAGCGATGTCTAGGCTGAACTACTATATACATTTTTGGTTTATTGGGAAACGTTGTAACAACAGTTGCTAGGGAATATCTCAGCTTGTGAAGCGTTTTTGTGTATGTCTGAAGTGTCTTTTTAAAGCAGAGACATGCGTAAAACAGCTGTGCAAATTTCATGCCGAAAGACCAAAGTGGGACCTGGGGGGTGGGGTTGGGCGTGATGGGTACCAAAAACCATGAGGCGATTGAGTGCCTGTGGCGCTTAAATGAGTGCCTACGGCGCTTAAATGAGTGCTTGCGGCGCTAAAAGTGGCAATTAATGGCATGAGGCATGGCCAGCCAGGCCAACCCACCCCCCCCCTAATTAAAATTCCTGGCTACGTCGATCACTGAGTGGATTTGTGGAGACTACAGATAAATTTCTTTCTTTGGTTGTTTGTTTCTAAGAACTAAACAAAATATTTTTATTAACTTAAAAATGAAAAGCAAAAATATTTTACCGAAAATAACAAAGTAAAAACATGTTTCAAGTATTTCTTTATTAATTACAGCGTAATACCATATGATATTATTCACTTAGTTTTGAATTTAAGAATGAAAAATGCTAAAAATGTGACAACTGGCGTAATAGCTAAGCATATCAGTTTTAAATTTAAATATTGTGATTGTTGCAAAGTAACTGTAATGGACTTCCGAAATTTGAGTAACTTACCATTACTCCGTTACCAAAATAGGAAAGTAACTTGCGTAAGGAATGCTTTACGAAAAAGTAACTTGCGTTACCATTTACAAGTTACTTGGTAACGGAAGTGCCCAACACTAGTTGTAACAACAGTTGCTAGGGAATATCTCAGCTTGTGAAGCATCTTTGTGTGTGTCTGAAGTGTCTTTTTAAAGTAGAGACATGCATAAAACAGCTGTGCAAATTTCATGCAGAAAGACCAAAGTGGGATGATGTAGTGGCTTCTCAAAAAACTACTATATACAATATTCGGTATATTAGGAAACATTGTAATAACAGTTGCTAGGGAATATCTCAGCTTGTGAAGCATCTGTGTGTGTCTGAGGTGTCTTTTTAAAGAAGAGACATGCATAAAAGTTTCTATAAATAAACAGTATCTTGCGTAATAAATAGACAATTTTGTTAAACATTTACTGAGCAATTTCTGAATGTCTATTGGGAAACCAATACATTATAGAACACACATTTTATATTGATGATTATAGCCATGCCTATAAGCTCAAATATTATAGACATAGCCACCGTGCCTATAAGTATTCTATATATATAATGCTGCTGCATTAAGCACACCAAAAAAACTTTGCCAACTCTTAGATGCATGTATGCATGTAATAGGCCTACTAGGCTCCCTGGGACCTTGTTGCATACAAGAATTTCCCCTAAAAACAGCATCTTTGGGAGTAAGGCAGGATGGAACTTTTACACAAAAGTTGATACGCATTTGTGTACGCTCGTCAAATTTGTGCGCGCTTGTGCACTGAAAAGGAACCTACTTGTATGCTTTTAAAGAAGGTGTGTATGCATTCTATCATATACACTTGCACAAGAAGCTGTTTGCTGTAGAATCATAGACAGGATTTGACTTTTACACACATTCAACATGGTTATGTGCCAGGTGGTGTATGTGCACTTAAGTTCTACTTTACATAGGCCTAGTCCAGAAAGTTGTTTTTATGCTGGAAAATTTTAAAACAAAAGTAAAACAAAGTATTTTCTCAGGAAAAAACAATAACTTTAAAGTTTAGTGAAACTCTTATAACTTCTAAAGAATATTTTCTTTAAAAAATATAGTGTTCAAGCTACTCTAAACTTAAAGTAAAACTTTTTAATTCATGTCGGCATAGAATTTAAAAACTATATAATTTCATTTTTTAGCGCATGGGCCATGATCTGCATGACTTATTTTTATAGCTAGCGTGTGCGCTTGCGCGCTGCTCCAAAAACGTGCGCACGCATTTTCCTACCCCCAAGCAAAAATTCCATCCTGGAAAGTAAGGACAATAATCAATTTTAGTATTAGGCCTAGTAATAAATAGATAATTTTGCCTTTTGGCAACAACTGTTTCAATTAGAAAATTTAATTATTAAAAATTAAAAACAGAACTTCTTACCAATGTCTCTAATTAGGCATTTTCTTCAGTACATAGGCCTACAATCAATCACAATACAACTTACCCATTAAAATTCGCATGTGCTTCTTTCCAAAAAGACGGTTAAACAAGGAGCCCAACGTAAGACCCATTGCTAGTCCTAAATTAACCTAGTAAACAGCGAGTAATATACAGTGAAAAAATTACCGCTCGATTGGAAAACTGTGGGGCCTATCCTTAGCGTGGGGACAAAATAGTAATTGCTTCTTTCTGTCTGAAGAATTTTTTTGTTCACCGGTTGATGTCATCAAGGTTTAAAAATATTCCCAATTAGAAAAAAACAAAATCATTATATTATTACATTTTAAAAATGTTTTCAGTTTTTTTTTCAATAAAATTTTTATAATTAATTTAAAGTGGTTTTTTATTTTACGTAAACTTTTAACACCAGAGAGCACAGTCTCTTTTTTGAACAGTCATTTCTTTGAACAGTGACATCATGACATGCAGGTCGTTGGCTAGTAACGTGATTGTGATCGGCATTACGTTTCTTTATAACACTTACTCGCTAAGATAGTAATACTTTTGAAGATTTTGTTGCACTTATTCAATGTAAAATGTTCCACTTGCGTTATTGTGTTTTTTGACTCCTTTACTACCAGAGCAGGGCTTACATTCTTTGCTCCAAATTTTCATTTTCTATTCGGTATAAGCCTAAAGGCTAAGGCTGTGTGACTGAATTCAAATTCAAACTACAATATTTTTTATTACTTAAGTTCTAGTTTGGGACTTTTTGAATAAATGAATTCTATAGGCCTAGGCATAGCAATGAATGAGCCTGGAAATCGTGATCAATCAACTCAGTACAAAGGATGGCTATATAAGTGGACAAACTATCTTAGAGGCTATCAAAAACGTTGGTTTGTCCTTCAAAATGGACTTCTATCGTACTATCGGTAGGTTTTTAGCATGATTTAATTTATTTACCCTAAAATTAAAAAAATTTGCTTACATTACAATGGTTGGCTAAGGCTTAATAATAGGCTAGGCCTAGGCAGTTCTATGCTTGGTGACCATGTAAATAGCAAGATGGTTATTTTTATAGTGAACACTTAAAACAGTTCTACTATATAGATCTAAATGAAGTAATGAACTATAGTATAAGCTAAGTTGGTTTAATTAAAAAAATAAAAAAATATATTATTAATAAATATTTTGATAAAAATTTAAATGTTAACTTTTACCAATAGTTCTTGTTATTGCTTATGCTGTAGGCAAGCTAGTTTACTTTAGGTAATTGTTGACTATTAAATTATAATTTAAACAAATTTTCTTCTATATGACCATAAAAATAGCCATATTGCTTGCCTATATCTGGTAACTATAAAAATAATTTTGCTATTTATTTAATTATATTATGTAAAGATCATAGGGCATTCCTTTAGTTTAAGATCACCCTAAACAGTGGCAATCACCTTAAACAGTGACAATCATAAAAAAAACATTTGTAAGACATAAAATTCATAGTTTCCAATGAAATGAAATCAAATGTTGGCAAACTGACTTTGTTTATTTCAAAAGATAATAAGATTGTTGTAGCACCTTATATTTCACCTTCAGTTTATAATCATCTAAACATATGTTGCCCATTTAAATGATCAAATGAACTGATTGGGAATTTGATATTCACCAATTCAAAAACTGATGTAATATATCACTCATTGTTCTAAGTGAGTGAGTTACATTCTAATATAAATGTACATTTTGGTTAACATGATTCATGTACATTGTATTGCTTACTTAAGAACCTTAAATATATCATCTCTAACTGGGCCAGTTTAGGCCTGTATATATATTTTTCTTAGCTTAAACAGCAATCTTTAGACTTTACAGTGTATAAGGTTGCAGGGTTTTCTTTTTCGCCAGAAACAAGGTGCAAAATTGCATCCTATGCTCATTTTCAGGGTGAAAATTTAAGGCTTGAAGCATAATTTCTCTTTTTTCTTATTTCAAGGCAGTGCAAATAAGGCTTTAGTTGAATAGGTTATGAGACTGTACTTAAACCACACCCACTTTTCAATTTCAAGGTGTGATTTTAACATTTAGGGTAGATATGCATACTCATTGCAAAAAAATAAACCCAGTAAAGTTGGGACTTTGATTTTTTTGTTTTTTCATTGATTACATTGGAAACATTTATGTTTGCTGTTTATTTATTTGGCAAAACAACCTGCTTTTGGTGAATTGACTTTTGGTAAATCAACTTACCACAAATTGAGTTGCTACCATCCTAAGTATGCACAATGCATATGAATTTTGCCTTATACACTGCATATGGGACGTTTGGACTTTGGATTTAATCTACCAAGTATACACCAATGGACCAAGGGGTATTGCAGAATAAAAGACCCTTTTTAGCATTTTGCATTGCTTTGACAATGGTGGCATACTAACAAAACAACATTGTTACACAAAGCATACCAAAAAACTTTGTCAACTCTTTCATACACATTGTATATGCAGTGCTAGACTACCTACAACCTTGTTACATACAAGAATTTTACCTACAAAACATTATCTTTGGGAGTATGGCCTATAGTCTAGATTATATTGGCCATATGCTAGAAAGAATTTGGCATGAATTCTTCATTTTATGCTAATTTATGCATATAAAAAATAGCCCCAAGGCTTTATGTTCAATTGTTCCAAAGAAACGGAAAATGGTCTTAATTGCCAAATTTATCTAATTGTTAAGTGAAGCCTAGAATTTTTACAGAAATGTACCAAATTATAAGCCTTATTTTTGTAAATAATTTCAAAAGATAATATGATTATTTAAAAATAGCCATCTAAAATGTTTCAAAATAAAAAATATAAAGTAAAATTATAAAAGTTATGAAGTTTAAATTTGTAAAGTTTGTTATTTTTATACCCAGCCACCCTCATTCTCTGTGCAGGCTATTTTGTTCCAATTGCACATTGAGCTGATATATGTGCAAAGTTGGTATATGTATAATGCAATATATATTTCTTTTATATTGAGCCCTTAGGTTTGCTATTAAATATATGCCCAACTTGGGGCCAAAGTCTTTGTAAATTATCTTGGCTTTATACCAGTAACTACATTAACAATGCAAGTGAAGCAATGGCTGTTAAACTATAACTGCCTCTACCTAAGCCATTCAATGTTAACAGAGAATCACACATGCATCATGGTGGGAGGATTGGTCTTCATGGTTCCTATGCTTTATTAATGCCTTGGGTGTCAGGGACTTGGCCTAGCAAAGACAAGTGCTGTTCTACATGGGCACAAATGCTGGCCAAATTCTACAAGCAATTGACCAGCATAGGAGACTATTAAAAAGAAAATAAACCATCAAAATAGGTTTGATTAATTAATTGCAATGCATTTCAATCAACTCAGATCATTCTCAAGCAATGTAAAGTTAAAGTAAATTACCTCTGCTTTCGCAACTTAATCTGTTCAACTTTATTCAATTGCTATATATTATCTCATATCTCTAATATTACTTTAATTTTCATCGTCACCTTCATACAGAAATCACGCCGAGATGTCGCACACTTGTCGCGGCACCATCAACTTAGCCAGCGCCCAGATTCTTCCATACGATTCGTGCACATTCATCATCAAGAACAGCGGCACCCAAGTGTTCCATTTGAAGGCGCCATCCGAAGTTGACAGGCAGCGCTGGGTGACTGCGCTTGAATTGGCCAAGTCGAAAGCGCCAGCCATTCGCGATGCTGGTACGTTGGCGAGGAGAATGTACTTGTCAGCTGTTGAGTTATGGTAAAGTAGCTCATGGGCAGAGTAGCTCACTGGTATGGGACAGAGTAGCCCAGCAGTAGGGGGCAAAGCAGCTCAGCAGTACAGGGCAGAGTAGCTCAGCATTAGAGGGGGGCAGAGTAGCTCAGCGATAGAGGGGGGCAGAGTAGCTCAGCGGTAAGAGGGGGCAGAGTAGCTCAGCGGTAGGGGAGGGGGCAGAGTAGCTCAGCGCTAGAAGGCAGAGTAGCTCAGCGCTAGAAGGCAGAGTAGCTCAGCGCTAGAAGGCCGAGTAGCTCAGCGGTAGAAGGCAGAGTAGCTCAGCGCTAGAAGGCAGAGTAGCTCAGCGCTAGAAGGCAGAGTAGCTCAGCGCTAGAAGGCAGAGTAGCTCAGTGCTAGAGGAGGGCAGAGTAGCTCAGCGCTAGAGGGCAGAGTAGCTCAGCGCTAGAGGGCAGAGTAGCTCAGCGCTAGAAGGCAGAGTAGCTCAGCGCTAGAGGGCAGAGTAGCTCAGCGCTAGAGGGCAGAGTAGCTCAGCGCTAGAAGGCAGAGTAGCTCAGTGCTAGAGGAGGGCAGAGTAGCTCAGTGCTAGAGGAGGGCAGAGTAGCTCAGCGCTAGAGGGCAGAGTAGCTCAGCGCTAGAGGGCAGAGTAGCTCAGCGGTAGAAGGCAGAGTAGCTCAGCGCTAGAAGGCAGAGTAGCTCAGCGCTAGAAGGCAGAGTAGCTCAGCGCTAGAAGGCAGAGTAGCTCAGCGCTAGAAGGCAGAGTAGCTCAGCGGTAGGGGGGGGTCAGAGTAGCTCAGCGGTAGGGGACATAGTGAATCTTCCGCCAAAATCCTTGTGAGTTTGATTCCTTGCCCGGCTACATTAATTTGTGGCTCGTGCACGAAAATTGGCCTGTTGACAGCCGTTGGCCCACGAGGGCCCCTCTGCGAACTGCGTCTACGAGTACTTGTATTGTTGGCTTTCGGTAGGTACCTACCATAGTTTGAAAATATACTACGATTGATTCCCGGCCACCTCTTCTCAAATAGATCCTAACGAGCGTAACTTCTCAATTTGAGGATAAATTCTCTGTCGTTTGGTATTGCCGCTAGTAGCTGAACTGCTGAAGTCCAAGTACGAATAGTCCTGAATAAACTTTAATTTGCCAGCTACTAGTTGTAATGTGTATTGTCGTCCTCATGCATTGGAACTGAAATGCCTGATTTGAATTATCGCCCTTAGGTTCGTGTTGGCATCACCTCCCATGCGTTTGACTCCCCTTCATCTCTCATTGCACTCCCCTCATCTCTCATTGCACTCCCCTTCTTCTCCCATTGCACTCCCTTTCATCTCTCATTGCACTCCCTTCATCTCCCATTGCACTCCCTTCATCTCTCATTGCACTCCCTTCATCTCTCATTGCACTCCCCTTCTTCTCCCATTGCACTCCCTTTCATCTCTCATTGCACTCCCTTCATCTCCCATTGCACTCCCTTCATCTCTCATTGCACTCCCTTCATCTCTCATTGCACTCCCCTTCTTCTCCCATTGCACTCCCTTTCATCTCTCATTGCACTCCCTTCATCTCCCATTGCACTCCCTTTCATCTCTCATTGCACTCCCTTCATCTCCCATTGCATTCCCCTTCATCTCCCATTGCACTCCCCTTCATCTCCCATTGCACTCCCCTTCATCTCCCATTGCACTCCCCTTCATCTCCCATTGCACTCCCCTTCATCACCCATTGCATTCCCCTTCATCTCCCGTTTGACCCCCTTCATCTCCCGTTTGACTCCCCTTCATCTCCCGTTTGACTCCCCTTCATCTCCCGTTTGACTCCTCTTCATCTCCCATTGCACCTTCCTCATCTATTTAGTACTATTTAGTATTTCTTTCACCTTTTTCTTTTTTCTTGTAAACACTCTGCTTATAGAATTCAAGTTTCTAACTCAAGCCCTAGTAATACTATCATTTCTAGTTTGAGAATTTTTCTAGCTGATTTCGCTCTTTGAGAATTAGTTAAACTATACTATAACAAATAAGATGACATAAGCTTCAGGCCTATACACAGTTTCACTAGCATTATTAAGCTGCTCCTGTAAGTCAAAATGTTATTCAAGCCCCACGTTTACTTGATTACTAGGTTAAAAGCTGACTCTATTGATTTCTTGTTGTCGGGCTCTGCATTGCTTGTTTGAATGCCCTTTGTGTGTGTCTTGTTTTTTAGGATGGCGCGGGAGGCTGAGCGCATCTTGTTTCCTTCCTTTGGAGCGAATCATTGTGCGTGACTTGCATGCACGCGCACTCTTTCAACAACTCCCAATTTTGTCTCTTCTTTGCTCGCCTCACACCCGGAGGGTTTCAGTTTTATTTTCGCCAGCTCCTGTTTCCACGCAGCATCTTTGCCTGTGCCCTTCCTTGGCTTGGGGAGGGTTTAGTCTTAACGACTCGCCTGTCCCTGTGTTTGTTTTTCTCTTTGTGCGAAATTATCTGATGCACTATGCGATTCTATAGGTCATGGGGTAGGCGCAACATAGTATTGGTCTAGAATTGAGAAGGATTGAGATTCGAAGGAGCGAAGAAGAGAAGCTTCTTCATCTCCATTAATAATGTAATCAAGATTTAGTTAATAGGGATTAGTAGGATTAGGGAGCATTGGATTTGGGATTAGTAGGATTGGAGAGCATTATATTAGGGATTAGTATGATTGGGGAGCATTAGATTAGGGATTAGTATAATTTGGGAGCATTAGATTAGGGATTAGTATAATTTGGGAGCATTAGATTAGGGATTAGTAGGATTGGGGAGCATTAGATTAGGGATTAGTATAATTTGGGAGCATTAGATTAGGGATTAGTAGGATTAGGGAGCATTTGATTTGGGATTAGTAGGATTGGGGAGCATTGGATTTGGGATTAGTAGGATTGGGGAGCATTAGATTAGGGATTAGTATAATTTGGGAGCATTAGATTAGGGATTAGTAGGATTAGGGAGCATTTGATTAGGGATTAGTAGGATTAGGGAGCATTTGATTTGGGATTAGTAGGATTGGGGAGCATTGGATTTGGGATTAGTAGGATTGGGGAACATTAGATTAGGGCTTAGTAGTATTGGGGAGCATTAGATTAGGGATTAGTATAATTTGGGAGCATTAGATTAGGGATTAGTAGGATTGGGGAGCATTAGATTAGGGATTAGTATAATTTGGGAGCATTAGATTAGGGATTAGTAGGATTAGGGAGCATTTGATTTGGGATTAGTAGGATTGGGGAGCATTGGATTTGGGATTAGTAGGATTGGGGAACATTAGATTAGGGCTTAGTAGTATTGGAGAGCATTATATTAGGGATTAGTAGGATTAAGGAGCATTAGATTTAGGATTAGTAGGATTGGGGAGCATTAGATTAGGGATTAGTAGGTTTGGGGAACATTAAGATTAGGGATTAGTAGGATTAGGGAGCATTGGATTAGGGATTAGTAGGATTGGGGAACATTAGATTTGGGATTAGTAGGATTGGGGAACATTAGATTAGGGATTAGTAGGATTGGGGAACATTAGATTTGGGATTAGTAGGATTAGGGAGCATTGGATTTGGGATTAGTAGGATTGTCGAGCATTAGATTAGGGATTATTAAGAATGTGCGTAATTAGATTTAAGATTAGTAGGAATGTCCCTCATTGGATTTAGGATTAGTAGGAATGTCCTTCATTGGATTTAGGATTAGTTGGAATGTCCCTCATTGGATTTAGGATTAGTAGGAATGTCCTTCATTGGATTTAGGATTAGTTGGAGTAAATAAATGTAAAATTTGGTGTAGTAAAATTGATACCCACCCCTTCAACATTCAGACTCGTGCTCAGAGGACGGCGAAATCACGATGGGCACGGACTCTAGAGAGGTGGAACAGCTGATCGCTCAGATTGATCAGAAACTATCGGACATGAAGAACTTTAGCGCGACTCTCAATCACAACGGCGAGACTCTGATTCACCTGCTAGCCGAGTTCGAGGCCAAGCGATGCGAGGCCGCCGCCGCTTTACCGGTTTCGTCCGCCGAGGACACTCTAGTCAAGTCGCTGAAGGAGAGGACCACTATGCATAAAATTATGCTTAACGCTATGCTCAACGTAAGCTGCATTTATTCTCTTTTCGTGATTCAATTACTTGGGTGCATCTTTTAAGTTCCTTATAATAGAATCGAAGATGCTTCTTAGCTTTCAACTCCCAATTTCTAGGGTCGCAATTTTATTAAATTAATTATGTAATCAACATCCAAATCTATTTAGCAGATTCCTAGAATCACTAGAAACTAGGATTAAAATCTGAAATTTGAAATCCCAGATTTCCAACCCCGATTCCCCATCTCTGAGATCCCAGATTTCCAACCCCGATTCCCCATCTCTGAGATCCCAGATTTCCAACCCCGATTCCCCATCTCTGAGATCCCAGATTTCCAATCCCGATTCCCCATCTCTGAGATCCCAGATTTCCAATCCCGATTCCCCATCTCTGAGATCCCAGATTTCCAATCCTGATTTCCCATCTCTGAGATCCCAGATTTCCAATCCCGATTCCCCATCTCTGAGATCCCAGATTTCCAATCCCGATTCCCCATCTCTTGAAATTCCAGATTTCCAATCCCGATTCCCCATCTCTGAGATCCCAGATTTCCAATCCCGATTCCCCATCTCTTGAAATTCCAGATTTCCAATCCCGATTCCTCATCTCTGAGATCCCAGATTTCCAATCCCGATTCCCCATCTCTGAAATCCCATATTTCCAATCCCGATTCCCCATCTCTTGAAATCCCAGATTTCCAATCCCGATTCCCCATCTCTGAAATCCCATATTTCCAATCCCGATTCCCTATCTCTTGAAATCCCAGATTTCCAATCCCGATTCCCCATCTCTGAGATCCCAGATTTCCAATCCCGATTCCCCATCTCTGAGATCCCAGATTTCCAATCCCGATTCCCCATCTCTGAGATCCCAGATTTCCAATCCCGATTCCCCATCTCTGAAATCCCAGATTTTCAATCCCGATTCCCCATCTCTGAGATCCCAGATTTCCAATCCCGATTCCCCATCTCTGAGATACCAGATTTTCAATCCCGATTCCCCATCTCTGAGATCCCAGATTTTCAATCCCGATTCCCCATCTCTGAGATCCCAGATTTCCAATCCCGATTCCCCATCTCTGAGATCCCAGATTTCCAATCCCGATTCCCCATCTCTGAAATCCCAGATTTCCAATCCCGATTCCCCATCTCTGAGATCCCAGATTTCCAATCCCGATTCCCCATCTCTGAGATCCCAGATTTCCAATCCCGATTCCCCATCTCTGAGATCCCAGATTTCCAATCCCGAATCCCCATCTCTGAGATCCCAGATTTCCAATCCCGTTCCTCCTTCTCAGATCTTGGATCAAAATCTGAAATTCTAATGAGTCTAAGAAAGCCACAACAGTCTGCTTCAGGATTTGCCCTTGAAAAAAGCATTCTATTGCTGTCGAGTCGCTTCTGCCATGCACCTGTCTGAACTCAAATTCAGCCTATGCCATCTGGTTGGAGTTTTTTCTTCGTCTGTTTGTCCGCCTCTCTTCTTCTGAGCGACCCTGGATGGCGAGTCTGTACGGCCGGTGCTTTGAGTTGCCTTACTCAAGAGAGAGATAAAGAATTTTTTAGCTTGCGGGTCTTCAGCCACGAGTATTAAGCATAATTATAGCTTGCTAATTTATGCTAACTGACTAGAGTACCTTTTCCATATTCGATCGGCCTTGATACACTAAGCAAGCCATCATCCAGTATATCAAATTGAATTCTTTGTGCGAGCCGAGCCGAGTCTCCGTTCCCCAGGCAGCCACCGAAATTTCTCCCATCTCGTCCCCCATCCCCAACGCTGACTCTCGACTGCATTGAACTGGCGGTTTTTCCTCTCTGCGGACCCAAAAAGCTTCGGCTACTGCTACTGCTGGCTAGATGGCAGGATGGAGGGTTGCGGGTGTAAGGAAGGGGGTTGGGGCTCTCTCTCTCTCTCTCTCTCTCGCTTTGCATTGGCGCGCGCACATCCAGGCGTTGCTTCGCAGGCAGGGACTGACCGAGGGAGAAGGGAAGATAAAAATAAATGGCATCGAACTCCTCCTGTAAGAGCTGCGTTGCGAATCCTCCTTTCCCCTCTCATCCTCTCCGTCTTCCTCTTGACTCGGTCGTGCCGCTCCCACTCGCTGCCCTGAAGCTTTAATGCTATTGAGCGTATAAAGTGGTTTAGTTAGAAGTTACAGTTTCTCTGGTTTTACACCCCGAGGACTTTTTTCGCCCTTAAAATTTGCAGTCCTGCCGAGACGTTGGCGAGTTTCTGTCTAACGAAGGTCGGCGCTGGAAACGACTGCTAGATTATGAGCGCGGCCAGCGGCGCCGGCTGCAGGACATGGTTGAACAGCTAGCCAAGCAGCACAGCTCGTTGGAGAAGAAAATCATTCAGGAGGGCTCCTGTGGCGCTCATCCGGGCTTTGTTGAATCCGCTAAGCAGCAGCAGCACCGGGGTGAGGATTTTCAAAAGTTTTGTGGGGTGACGCTTTCACTGCTTGATGCGGTGAGTGTCATCGGTCTAGTTTACTTCTAGGATAGTGTCATTACGGATGGTGTCATTTGAGATGCTGTCATTGAGGATGATGTCATTGGGGATGGTGTCATTGTGGATAGTGTCATTGGGGATGGTGTCATTGGGGATGGTGTCATTGTGGATAGTGTCATTGGGGATGGTGTCATTGGGGATGGTGTCATTGTGGATAGTGTCATTGGGGATGGTGTCATTACGGATGGTGTCATTGTGGATGGTGTCATTGTGGATGGTGTCATTGTGGATGGTGTCATTGTGGATGGTGTCATTGTGGATGGTGTCATTGGGGATGGTGTCATTGGGGATGGTGTCATTGGGGATGGTGTCATTGTGGGTAGTGTCATTGGGGATGGTGTCATTACGGATGGTGTCATTGTGGATGGTGTCATTGTGGATGGTGTCATTGGGGATGGTGTCATTGTGGATGGTGTCATTGTGGATGGTGTCATTGTGGATGGTGTCATTGTGGATAGTGTCATTGTGGATAGTGTCATTGTGGATGGTGTCATTGGGGATGGTGTCATTGGGGATGGTGTCATTGTGGATGGTGTCATTGTGGATGGTGTCATTGTGGATGGTGTCATTTGAGATGGTGTCATTGGAGATGGTGTCATTGGAGATGGTGTCATTGGGGATGGTGTCATTGGAGATGGTGTCATTGGAGATGGTGTCATTGGGGATGGTGTCATTGGGGATGGTGTCATTGGGGATGGTGTCATTGGAGATGGTGTCATTGGAGATGGTGTCATTGGGGATGGTGTCATTGGGGATGGTGTCATTGTGGATGGTGTCATTGTGGATGGTGTCATTGTGGATGGTGTCATTGTGGATGGTGTCATTGGGGATGGTGTCATTGGGGATGGTGTCATTGGAGATGGTGTCACTGGGGATGGTGCCATTGCCAGTCCCAGCAGCAAATCCCAATCTCCCTAACCAGAGCTAATAGCCCAAACTAAAAGCCACCCAAATGTCCCCCTAGCAGCTACTTCGGCATCGTCAGCCGGTGCTGCCGACGAACCCGGTGCCTCGAAGGCGAGCCAGCAGCCAGCTGAAGACGAGGACAACAGCGAGGACGAATTTCACGACGCCAACGAGATGCTGGAACTGGAAGGTGGTGCCGGCGTCGATTCAGCCGCTGTAGTGAATTCCCAGAAGCAGCAGAAGCAAGAGCAGCAGCAGATTATCAAGATCAGCCTGCCAACCAACCGAACGCCCAGCCCGGCCGTAGTGCACAAAACCGACAGTTTCGCTGACGAATACGAAAGCGACTGCGAATACTCGGACAGGGAGGCCCCGGGAGACAGTTGCGAATACAATGTCATCATGACTAAGCTGACTAGGCACGCGTCCTCCGGCTCGTCGGCTGGCCAGCCCAAGCTTCGCCAGCATCAGAGGCCGCTGTCTAGGCCGAGCTCGAGTGTCGGCTTCTCTCAACAACATCCTTCATCATCATCCTCAGCTTCCTTAACTGGCGGCGGTGTCGTTCGGCGCACGCGTCGATCAACTGTACCGGAGCGACCGAATTACAGTTTGAACCTGTGGAGCATTATGAAGAATTGCATTGGCCGAGAGTTAACTAAGATACCTATGCCGGTGAATTTTAGCGAACCGTTGAGCATGCTGCAGCGCATCACAGAGGAGCTGGAGTACTCGCATTGTTTGGATAAAGCGGCCCGAGCATCGGACCAATGGGAGCAGCTGGCGTATGTTGCCGCCTATACTATTAGTTCGTATTCGACTACGGCTGCGCGAACGGCTAAACCGTTTAATCCTCTGCTTGGGGAGACGTTCGAATTCGATCGGACTGAGGATCTGGGCTGGCGATCCTTTGCCGAGCAGGTAGGACTGCAGCAGGGTTGGTCTGAGCAGGTAGGACTGCAGCAGGGTTGGTCTGAGCAGGTAGGACTGCAGCAGGGTTGGTATGAGCAGGTAGGACTGCAGCAGGGTTGGTATGAGCAGGTAGGACTGCAGCAGGGTTGGTATGAGCAGGTAGGACTGCAGCAGGGTTGGTCTGAGCAGGCAGAACCGAAGGATTAGCGGCGTTCGATAAGCACTTGACGGATCAGGATTTACGCCAAGGTACTAATTACCAATCCAGGTAAGCCATCACCCGCCAGCTGCCGCGTTCCACGTCGAGAGCAAAGCGGGCTGGATCGCCTACCAAGAGTTCGGCATGTCCAGCAAGTTTCGCGGCAAATTCCTGTCAGTCATACCGCATGGCATCGCTCACCTGGTGTTCGCCGAGTCCGGGCATCACTACACCTGGCGTAAAGTGACCTCAACTGTGCACAATATCATTGTTGGCAAATTGTGGATTGATAATCACGGCGAGATGGATATTGTTAATCACACTACTGGCGACGTCTGCAGACTTACTTACAAACCTTATTCCTATTTCTCTCGGGAGACGCCGCGCAAAGTGACTGGAGTTATTACGGATAGGCAGGGGGTGACCAGGTGAGGTTGTTATTTGGGATGCCAAATCAATGCTAGTAAATGCAATACGAGGATGTTATAAAATAGACACAATGTATTTTATTTTTAGCAGCAGGTTTCTGGCAGTGCTAAAACAGAGTGCAATGTCTTGGAGTAAAGGGAGCTACAGAAAGAAGGATGAGAGTGAGACAACGGGAGAGGAGGCTAAAGCAGTGATAAAGAATAATAAGACAATATGGAGGCTGTGCCATTGAGTAAGGAAGATGAGGCGCTCGAAAAAGAGATTGACACTTGGAGTATATGATAAGACAATGAGAATAGATAGGTGTGAGAACCAAAATAGATAGGTAAGACAGTGAGAATAGATAGGTGAGACAGTGAGAATAGATACGTAAGACTGAGGATAGATAAGTGAGAGAGTGAGAATAGATAGGTGAGACAGTGAGAATAGATAGGTGAGACAGTGAGAATAGATAGGTGAGACAGTGAGAATAAATAGGTCAGACAGTGAGAATAGATTAGTGAGAAACTGAAAATGGATAGATGAGTGAGACAGTGAGCATAGATAGGTAAAACAGTGAGAATAGACAGGTGATACATTGAGAGTAGATAGGTACGACAGTGGGAATAGATTGGTGAGACAGTGGGAATGGATGTAATAGATAGTGAGAGTAGATAGACAGGTAAGCAATATGGCAGCCACACAAGGCATCAGTAAACACTGGCAGCCCATCACACCGCACTCGCAGGTACGTGCTAACGGGCACCTGGGACGAGATGATCGAAGGAGCCCGCGTGTGCCGCGTTGACGACACCAACCAGGCCAAGCCGGTGATGGAGACCCGCCAGGCCAGCGTTCTGTGGCGCCGGAATCCCAACCTACCCAACGCAGACAAGATGTACAATTTCACTAAATTCGCCATCGAAATGAACGAGCCAGAGGACGGCGTTGCGCCAACAGATTCGCGACTTCGGCCAGATCAGCGCCTGATGGAGGACGGCCGCTGGGACGAGGCTAATAAAGAGAAACTCCGGCTTGAGGAGAAACAGCGGGCTAAGAGGCGGCAACGCGAGGTCACAGTGGCGGCAGCAGCCGACGCGGACTCAACAGTCGCAGCTGGAGGATCGACGGGAGCAGCTGCCGGTCAGCTGGGTGAGTAGAGGAGCGTTGTACATGCGCTTAGGGCTTGTCTGTTTAATTTGCATTGATCCCGTTCCTGTGTCTTTTGTATTTTCTATATAAATCTGTGAGGCGCTGCCCCTCTTCGGGGAATTATTGGCGATCTGCTGGCAATGAGGGGTAATTATTGGTGAACTGCTGCCCCTCCTCAGGGGGAATTATTGGTGATCTGCTGCCCCTCCTCAGGGAGAATTATTGGTGATCTGCTGCCCCTCCTCAGGGAGAATTATTGGTGATCTGCTGCCCCTCCTCAGGGAGAATTATTGGTGATCCGCTGCCCCTCCTCAGGGGGAATTATTGGTGATCTGCTGCCCCTCCTCAGGGAGAATTATTGGTGATCTGCTGCCCCTCCTCAGGGAGAATTATTGGTGATCCGCTGCCCCTCCTCAGGGGGGAATTATTGGTGATCTGCTGCCCCTCCTCAGGGGGAATTATTGGTGATCTGCTGCCTCTTCTCAGGGGTATTATTATTGGTGAGCTGCTTGAAGTCATAGTGTGCCATTCTGTCGTACACCCTTTAGTATTCAATGCGGTTCCAGATGGCCACAAGCGCTGTATGTGCTTTATTAGACTGAACGACTTCTGTTCGTTTTCTCGCTGGCAGGATTTGCTCAATTAATTAATTTTCTGCATAGATTTATAATGCTCTATCCATATTGCACATGAAATTACTTTTCAAACCCCTGATTAACAGATGTACCCATGAAAATGCTTTCAACTTTGTTATCTTTGCGCGTGAAATTCTAAGAAGCAACTCTTGCCTCCGTTATTGACCTGATAGTAGCTCGAATTTGACATTCTCCTCTGTTTCTCACGGGGTTGCGACTATTGCGATATGTGTCAGCTCACACCGCCTGTGTATAAATTATACCGTTTATCTGCAAATTGATTTCGGCGCAGACGACGCGCCGTTTTCAGACGCAGCAGTCGCTGCGGCCGCAGTCTCTGGTAACCAGTTTTACCCCTAGTGCCGACGCTAGCTAGCCTTAGTAGCAATTTCTGATTATAAATATTTGTTATTTCAGCTGGCAGTTCCAATTATTCTTTAGATACTTTTACTCTTTTACGTTAGCTAATACTCGCTATTTAGCATTTAGTATTTAGAGTACATGAGCAGATATATAATGTACTTAAGCAAATTAAATCTAGTAATTAATTATAGCGCTTCATCATCTGCTTTTTAGCTACTGATTGTAAAAGTTATATAATCTCTGAATAGCTATTTATAGTAATAGCAACATACTTGCGTCATTATAACATGAAATTTAGCTCTTTTTACTCTTATTTTTAGATCAATTGCTGAAATATATAATTAGTTATTAGTTTATTACATGCTAGTTATTTCACTAACTGACTGACTGACTCACTCATTGACTGACTGACTGACTGACTGACTGACTGACTGACTGACTGACTGACTGACTGACTGACTCACTGACTGACTGACTGACTGACTGACTGACTGACTGACTGACTGACTGACTGACTGACTGACTCACTGACTCACTCACTCACTGACTCACTCACTGACTCGCTCACTCACTGACTCACTCACTCACTGACTCACTGACTTAAGTGAGTGGGTGACTGACTCACTGACTCACTGACTGACTGACTGGCTGACTTACTTACTGACTGACTGACTGACTGACTGACTGACTGACTGACTGACTGACTGACTGACTGACTGACTGACTGACTGACTTACTGACTGACTCACTCATTGACTGACTGACTGACTGACTGACTGACTGACTGACTGACTGACTGACTGACTGACTGACTGACTGACTGACTGACTGACTGACTGACTTACTCACTGACTCACTGACTGACTCCCAACCCAACCCCCTACTCATCGCAGAGCATGGGGCCCCAGAGTTCGAGCCGGTGTGGTTCAAGCTGCAGCAGGACGAGATCACTGGCAACAGCATTCACCGCTTCACTGGCGACTATTGGGCATGCAAGGAGCGAGCGGATTGGTCAAAGTGTCCCGACCTGTACTGATGCGCTGATCATATGCTAGTTAGCCTACTTATCTTAGTAACACGATTAGTACATGAATTAGTCGTTAGTTTTACATTGCTTATAAAGACGATTATGTCCATTTTTTAAACCTTATTTTATGGATTATTAATCTCAAATCTGTTGTCTGTTGTGCCTCTTCGGAGCATCATTTGCTTGCTCATTGTTTGTCTTCGTGCCAGGCATAAACCGGAGAGGTTGACAGCTCTGTGTTTTTAATCTAGAAACTATTTTAATACTCTTGCGGGTCTAAACGGACTCTTTTGTTGTTAACTTTTAATTTTGTGTTTGTTTCTCCTAAGATTTGGCATTTCTACTGATTGTAATGTCACAGCTAAAACTACTTGCAAGTAGGATGACATGGGTTCTTGGTTACAAACTGTGTACGTTAGTGTCAAATTTTTCGTCTTGGTTAGACATGTTCGGGTTGTGTCCGAGATTGCAGTCTTGACTGCATGTTCGGGTTGTGTCCGAGCTTGCAGTCTTGACTGCATGTTCGGGTTGTGTCCGAGATTGCAGTCTTGGTTGTACATGTTCGGGTCGTGTCCTAGATTGTAGTCTTGATTGTACATGCTCAAGTCGTGTCCTATATTGTAGTCTTGGTTGTACATGTTCGGGTCGTGTCCTAGATTGTAGTCTTGGTTGTACATGTTCGGGTCGTGTCCTAGATTGTAGTCTTGGTTGTACATGTTCGGGTCGTGTCCTAGATTGTAGTCTTGATTGTACATGCTCAAGTCGTGTCCTATATTGTAGTCTTGGTTGTACATGTTCGGGTCGTGTCCTAGATTGTAGTCTTGGTTGTACATGTTCGGGTTGTGTCCTAGATTGTAGTCTTGGTTGTACATGTTCGGGTCGTGTCCTAGATTGTAGTCTTGATTGTACATGCTCAAGTCGTGTCCTATATTGTAGTCTTGGTTGTACATGTTCGGGTCGTGTCCTAGATTGTAGTCTTGGTTGTACATGTTCGGGTTGTGTCCGAGATTGCAATCTTGGTTCTGCATGTTCGAGTTTTGTCCGAAATTGCAATCTTGGTTGTGCCTGTTAGAGTTGTGCCCGAGATATCGGTATTGTTAGTGGTGCGCTTTTTTGAAGCGTATTATTTTTAATAGTAAAAATAGTAGATATTGTTATGGGAAAGTTTGCGCCTGCTTTGACGCTATGACATATAAAATGTTTAACAAAAAAACAAAGAAGGTCCATCAAGCGCCCTTGGTGTTTCTTTCCAAGCATTCGAAGTATATTTTTCTGTTTGTAGTTTATCGATCAACTTTCACCTGTTGCTGTCAGCTGTTTCTCTCTTACCTGCACTCCGATTTGATTTATTGCTTAAAACGGATGGAAGCTTCGGCTCTAGAAAATATACGTTCAGTATTGTCATTATTTATTTATTTGTTTGTTTATTTGCTATCTGCTTCAGGTCGTTGCTCTGCCCTTGTTAAACTAGATTTATAACAAATACGATTTTACAAATTTGCCCATAAATACGAGGGGTGTTGAATAAGTTTCCCGAAATTTTAGCCACAACTCCTTTGCACAGCTGCTTTATTGATTGGTAAAAAACCTGCAAATCGATTCGGAACTGTAAATTGGCACCCGGCTTTATTGGAGTGAGTGAAAATTCAGTAGCTTAAAGGTTCGAATCTCACATTTTTACGGTCTAGAAGCTGATGCAGTTGTCACCGTTACTCCTAGTGTTATTGTGTTATTATTGAGTCCATTCTGTGATCTTATATCTTTTTTGTTGTTCGCCTAAAATTTAACTATGCATTGTCTTTCTGCACTACTGATAGTAAAAATATAAGTAAGCAACAAGTAAAACATTAGACGAAACTATAAAGATGTTTAACAATTCTTGGCGGTTGCGGTTGCAGTATAAATATAATGCATAAAAATTAATACTATTTTATTGTCCGTTGTTATCGCAGAGTTATTATTATATTTATGTTTACAATTAGCAGACTGTCCAGTTGCTTTTTATTTTCCAGTCCATTTTTTAATCATTATTATTCTTGTTCATTACAGGCTGCTACTCGCATTGTGCACCGAAATATTTTAACTTCACATTAAACATTATTTCTTGTTGTGGCATGCACTCGTAAAATGCCTCTATTTGGAACAACTGTTTAGCATACTTACAATAGAGATGAATTTATTGATAATTAAAAGTATCACATCCATACGTTGCTATGGTTTGTTTGATTGAATTCTTGTATTGAATTCTTCAGTTAATTGTGGTGTTAAGTTTTTAAAAATTATTTTACAAGTAGTCTGTCAACAAATTATTGTTATTGTTGGCTGCTGCTACATAAGCGGGTGGTTAGGGGAGGTGGGGTGGTGTGTGGGCAGAGTAGGTAGGTGGTTTGTGGGTGGAGAAGGTAGGGTGGTTTGAGGCAGGAGAAGGTAGGGTGGTTTGAGACAGGAGAAGGTAGGGTGGTTTGTAGGTGGAGAAGGTAGGGTGGTTTGTAGGTGAAGGTAGGGTGGTTTGTAGGTGAAGAAGGTAGGGTGGTTTGTAGGTGAAGGTAGGGTGGTTTGTAGGTGAAGGTAGGGTGGTTTGTAGGTGAAGGTAGGGTGGTTTGTAGGTAAGGGTAGGGTGGTTTGAGGGTGGAGAAGGTAGGGTGGTTTGAGGCAGGAGAAGGTAGGGTGGTTTGAGGCAGGACAAGGTAGGGTGGTTTGAGGCAGGAGAAGGTAGGGTGGTTTGTGAGTGAAGGTAGGGTGGTTTGTGGGTGGAGAAGGTAAGGTGGTTTGTGGGTGGAGAAGGTAGGGTGGTTTGTGGGCGGAGAAGGTAGGGTGGTTTGTGGGCGGAGAAGGTAGGGTGGTTTGTGGGCGGAGAAGGTAGGGTGGTTTGTGGGCGGAGAAGGTAGGGTGATTTGTGGGCGGAGAAGGTAGGGTGGTTTGTGGGCGGAGAAGGTAGGGTGGTTTGTGGGCGGAGAAGGTAGGGTGATTTGTGAGCGAAGGTAGAGTGGTTTGTGGGTGGAGAAGGTAAGGTGGTTTGTGGGTGGAGAAGGTAGGGTAGTTTGTGGGCGGAGAAGGTAGGGTGGTTTGTAGGCGGAGAAGGTAGGGTCGTTTGTGAGTGAAGGTAGGGTGGTGTTTGGGTGGAGAAGGTAGGGTGGTTTGTGGGTGGAGAAGGTAGGGTGGTTTGTGGGCGGAGAAGGTAGGGTGGTTTGAAGGTGGAGAAGGTGGGGTGGAGTATGGGTGAAATAGGTTTAGTATCCAGCTGCCTGTTTTCCTGTAGGTTCATATTTTTTCGATACATATCGGCTCAATTTTATTTTCAGCCTGGCCACGCCGATGCAGCGACGCGGGGAGCGGAGGGGCTGGCTCCTAAGTCCGCCCCAGTCGAGGACGGCGTGGAGGAGGCTGACGCATCCAACACTGACGGAAGCCGCAGCATGGAGTTCGTAGTGGTGACGACGGATAATGAAGGAGGATCCGCGCTGGACGGCGGCTACGGCTGGGCGGTGGTGGGCGCCGCCTTCATGGTCAACCTGCTGGCGGACGGCATCACCTTCTCGTTCGGCCTGCTGCTCACTGAGCTGTTCAACTCGCTGGGCGACTCCCGCGAGCAGCTGGCCTGGATCAGCTCCCTGCTGTGCGGCGCGCCGCTGCTGCTGGGACCTGTCACCTCCGTGCTTGTCGACAGGTCAGCGCACCTGGCCTGCACTCCTCATCTGCTTCTTCATCCGCTCCACATCAGTTGCGACACTCATCCGCCCCCATCACCCACTCTCATCCGCCCCCATCACCCACTCTCATCCGCCCCCATCCCCTGAACTCTCATCCGCCCCAGCCCCAACTCTCATCCGCCCCAGCCCCAACTTTTATCCGCCCCTATCAACACTCTCATCCGCCCCACCCATACTCTCATCCGCCCCAGCCCCAACTCTCATCTGCCCCATCCCCAACTTTCATCCGCCCCCATCACCCATTCTCATCCGCCCCATCCTCACTCTCATCCGCCCCCATCCCCACTCTCATCCGCCCCCACGCCACCGCAGGTTCGGCTGCCGGCGGGTGTGCATGGCCGGCGGGCTGCTGTCGGGCGCCGGTTTCGCTGTGGTATTCGCGGGGCCGCCCAGCCGCTTACTGGTGGTGCTGTCGGCTGGCCTGGTGTCAGGCCTGGGCCTGGGGCTGTGCTACATGCCGGCGGTCACGTCAGTGTCCTATTATTTCCGAAGACGCAGAGCTCTGGCCACTGGCATCTCGGTATCGGGTTCGGGCGTTGGCACCCTGTTATTCGCCTACATCACCGGAGCCTGTCTGAACACCTACGGTTGGCGGGGCTCGTTTCTACTGTTAGGCGGACTGCTGTTTAATCTGTGCGCCTGCGGTGCGCTGCTTAGACCCCTGGCGCCTCGACTGAAACGGACCAGGCTGCGATTGGACAAGGCCAATCAGGCCGAGTCGAGGCATAATGTTGCGCTTCGGCTGGGTGAATTTTTCGAATTTTAATTGTCTTCAAACCCAACTAAATGCTTGAACATCTGAAATCTTATTCCATTGTTTGTCCGATATGGATCCCACGCTGTTCACATCTTAGTTAGAATCCCATTTACAAAGTTCAGCATCCCATCACCTGGGTTATTGATACCATATTGAATACCTGAGTTCGAATCCCCATATGGATCCCCGTGTCGATCCCCCAGTTCAAAATCCACACATTGATCCCTGCGTGAGTTCATAATCCCATTCCCGTAATTCAGAATCACATTTGGGATAAGAATCCCATTCCACCTTTTAACACACTTATCTTGAACACTTTAGATAACAGCGGAAACCGTGGCGAGCTGTCGCTAGCCAGGCGTCACCTGTTTCTTCTGTCTCGAGGCTCCGCCGCTGGCTCCGCTGTCGAGAAGTCGGTGAACAACGCTGAATGCAACCAGATAGACGACATTGAATCCAGCATTACTGACAGGACTGAAGGCCAGATTACCAAGTTTGTTGCTTTTTGTTCTCTTCTATTGGGAGTGGAACTAGAGATGGAATCACAAGGCAGGCAGCTGGAGACAGGGAAGCTGGAGCAGTGAAAAGGAGATATTTAGACACTGGCAGAGAGACGTAGGCATTAGTAGGGAGAGAAGTAGACAGTGTAAATTAGATAGGCAGTGGAAAGAGTTAGTTGGATGAAAGGAGATAGACAGAAGGAGGGAGAGAGGTAAACAGTATGACAGAGAAAGGTAGATAGTAGGAGGGAGAGAAGTAAACAGTAGGAGGGAGAGAGGTAGACAGTAGGACAGAGAAAGGTAGACAGTAGGACGGAGAGAAGTAGACAGTAGTAGGGAGAGGTAGACAGTAGGACAGAGAGAGGTAGACTGTAGGAGGGAGAGGTAGACAGTAGGAGGGAGAGAGGTAGACTGTAGGAGGGAGAGGTAGACAGTAGGAGGGAGAGAGGTAGACTGTAGGAGGGAGAGACGTAGACAGTAGGACAGAGAAGGTAGACAGTAGGACAGAGAAGGTAGACAGTAGGAGGGAGAGAAGTAGACAGTAGGAGGGAGAGAGGTAGACTGTAAGAGGGAGAGGTAGACAGTATGAGGGAGAGAGGTAGACAGTAGGACAGAGAAAGGTAGACTGTAGGACGGAGAGAAGTAGACAGTAGTAGGGAGAGGTAGACAGTAGGACAGAGAGAGGTAGACTGTAGGAGGGAGAGAGGTAGACAGTAGGACAGAGAAAGGTAGACAGTAGGACGGAGAGAAGTAGACAGTAGTAGGGAGAGGTAGACAGTAGGACAGAGAAAGGTAGACAGTAGGACGGAGAGAAGTAGACAGTAGTACAGAGAAAGGTAGACAGTAGGAGGGAGAGAGATAGACTGTAGGAGGGAGAGAAGTAGACAGTAGGAGGGAGAGAGATAGACTGTAGGAGGGAGAGGTAGACTGTCATGAACGCGAATTGTGGTCGATTGCCTTTTTGTCCGAATAGGAAATAATTTCAACAGCTTTTATTTGTTAGCTATGAGGCAACTTAGGCAACTTAGAATTCTTGAGGTACGAACGAACGACCGACCTCTTAGCTCTTACAGGGACACGCCAGGTTGGAACATAGATAATAAGATGAGGCACCGCTTTTGCTATAAGCAACGAAACTAACGAGTATGCGATAACATAGCACTGATAGCATAGCATGTCCCCCTTTCGATGAGAACTTCGATGAGGTCATGAAATGTGAATAAACAAATCCATAAAGGTGTAGGTTGTAGTTAGAGCTCCAATACGACAGAGTTAGAACATTAACAGATTATGGCACAAAACGATCAGGTGCATGCAAAGCTCGTGTGCTTCTGCGCGGTGCATGTCCAGCTTTCTGTTGGTCATTCATAGGCTGCTCCTCCTGGTCCGGAAGCTCGAAAGCAACTTCCTCCTCCTCCTCAGTACCAGGTAGCGGGGCGATTTGGTTGTTTCTCGCCAGTCGCAACTTGTCCTCAGCGAACAGCCAGGAGGTATTGTGTCCTCGCGACATCAGAAACTCAGCTTGGGAGGAAGGAGCATCAGATTTGGGCTTGTATACCACTTTGGCGCCCTGTTAAAACGCAGAAACTACTGGAACTCGAAGGGGACGTCCAAAGAGCAATTCAGCCGGCCTCTTGCCGCGCCACAGAGAGGAGTTGCGGTGGTGCAGGAGCACTTTCTGCATGTAGGAAATAAAGTCACAGTGAGTCAGTCGCTGAGTCCAGGCCTTAAGGGCCCTCTTAACTGTCTGCACAGCGCGCTCTGCGGTGCCGTTGGATTGCGGTGAGTAGGGCGGCGATTCCAACTTGCGCGCTCCGTTAGCTTGTAGCCAGTCCAGCAAAACTTCAGATGTAAATTCGGCCCCGCTATCGGAAACTACGACCTCTGGAACACCAAACCGGTAAAAAACAGTCCGAAGGCACTTTAGGACGCTGTCGGCAGATCTATCCTTTGATGGAAAGGCCTCGATCCATCCGGAAAAGGCATCGACAACTATCAGAATGTTCCCGACTTCAGGCACGAAGACCCAATCCATGTGGATTCTCTGGAATGGGGCCGATTCCGGGGGCCAAATGTCGCGTGACTTCATCAGACGGGGCCTTAATTTAGCGCATGCGTAGCACTGGCGCACAAACTCCTCCGTGTCGTGGTGCATTCCAGGCCACCAGCAGGTTAGAGACAGTAGGTTGAAGGTTGCCGAAACTCCCGAATGAGTGTCGTGAACCGCTTTAAATGCTTCGAGGCGCAACCCAGGCGGAATGAAGACACGCCTTCTCATGTACAACAGACCATTTTCAATCGTCAGGCACTCAGCTACCTTCTTGAACGGCATCTCAGCTTCCGAGCAGTCCTTCCAGTTTCCTGTACGGACCGACCCTCTTCATCACCCGCTGAGTTAAGGAGTCGGCAGCGAGTTCACTAGCAATTCGCTGAGGATCCACTTTAGGGGACTCGAATGCCACACAGTAAATGGACTCAACGATCTCCTTTGGCTCCGAGTCTACTTTTTCAAATGGCAGGCGCGAGAGCGCATTTGCGTGTGGGATCTTTACACCGGGAATGTACTGAATTTCGAAATCAAACTGCATCAAATACAGTGCCCATCGACTGATCCTGGCCGAAGTATTTGTGGGAATCGCACCACCAAAAAGGCGCAGGAGTGGTTAGTGGTCTGTTTGGACTGTGAATCTTCTTCCCTGGAGGTAGTGCTTCAGACGGCACACTGCCCAAAAAATTGCAAGTGCCTCCCTTTCGATGTTAGAGTAGTTCTCTTCAGCTTGCGAGAGCGTTCTGGAAAGGAAGATTACCGGATGGCTTTCCTGTGTCACGACACCTGCCAGCGCCCTTTAGATGCATCCGTCGTCAGCGTGACCTTCTCAAGTGAGTATGGTTGTACCACAGGTCTCGTGGAGATCTCCTTTTTCAAGCACTCGAAAGCTCGAGTACAGTCTTCCGACCAGATAAAGGGAGTGGCGGGCTTGCGCAGACGGTTCAGTGGTGCAACTTTAAAAGAGAATTCAGGAATGAGGCGTCCAAAAAAATTGACTAATCCCAAAAACTGCTCAACCTCCTTCTTCGAACTCGGGATGGATATGCGCTGGATCTTTTCTACCAGCTTGTCATCGGGCCAGATCCCAGCCGCCGAAATCTTAAAGCCGAGGAAGGTAATCTCATCGCATAAGTCAATGCACTTTTTCTCATTGATACTGACTTTTTTATTGGCCAGTCTCTGAGTCTCGTCTTAACCGAGGTAAGTCGCTTACTAAGCGAGTCGGCATTCTCAGCAAAAACAGGAACATCATCCTGATAAATAAGTATTCCTTTTAGATCTGTCAGGATGCTCTCCATCGCCCTTTGGAATATAAATGAAGCATTTTTCATGACCATCTGCAGTCGCTTGACACGATAGAGTCCGCGTGAAGTGTTGATGGTTGAAAGCTCCTGTGCCTCCTCATAAAGAGCAATTTGCCAGTAGGCCGATCGTAGGTCTACCTTTGCAAACTTCTTAGCGTTCTTTAGCTTGGCAAACAGGTGCTCAGTAGATGGAATGGGGTACGAGTCCGACTTTATCTTCGCATTTACATGAACCTTATAGTCAGCGCACATTCTGAGCGATCCATCAGATTTCTTGACCCACACCACGGGAGAAGCATTACTTACCGGTCCTTCCACCGGCTCAATGACGCCCAACTGCTGCAGTTTCTCAAGTTCGGCGTTGATTTTATCTTCCATGGATAGCAGGACCGGGCGAGCACGGCAGAACTGAGGCGTCGTCCCCTCAAGTAGCTCCATGTAGGCCTTGACACCCTTGATCGTTGGCAGGGGCTCGACTGCCGGTGGCGCAGATGCTGTTGCTCCGTGGAAGATTGCATCAGAGTCCAGCAAGTCTCGCCCCAAAAGGCCGAACGACTTTGAGGACGAAACAACCATAAGCTCCATGGGATGCAGGCGTTTACGTAGCTCTACTACAGTCACAAGCTTGCCCAGTGTCTTCAGGCTATGCCCATCGTACGCCTCCAGGCGCCGGTTACACTCTTTTAGCTGCGGTCAGTTCAGATCTTCCCAGATCTTTGACGAGAGCACTGAGACAGAAGCACCGGTGTCCACCTGCATAGGAATCTTGACACCGTTTAGTAGCATAGTCTCCGAGGCTTCAGAAATGGCATGCACTTGGCCTACATCAGCCAGATGAAGTAGATCCGCTCGATCGTGCGTAGAGTCGCTAAGGGGGGAGAAAGGTAGACAGTAGGAGGGATAGAGGTAAACAGTAGGACAGAGAAAGGTAGACAGTAGGAGGGAGAGAAGTAAACAGTAGGAGGGAGAGAGGTAGACATTAGGGAGGGAGGTAGACAGTACAAAACAACAAACCTTCCCTTCCCACCGCAGGCTGGCTCACCTGCTGCGGCGGCCAGTCTACCTTCTATTGCTGGCGTCCAACTTTCTGTTATATTTCTGGTACAACATCACCTATTACTTCCTACCCGATCACGCGACCGAATTAGGCTTCAGCAGCCAGCAGTCGGAGCTTGTCATCGCCATTGTAGGCGTATCCAATGCTGTGGGCCAGATAGCCATAGGCGTGATTGCCGATCATCCGAGGGTGAACGCCACTTTGCTGTACAGCCTGTGCATTGGACTGGCCGGCCTGTCAAACAGCCTCATCCCGCTGTGCGCCAGTCTGTCAGCTTTGATTGTTTATGGCTTGTCGTTTGGCTTCTTGATTAGCGCCAATTTCGCATTGGGCTCCATACTGCTGATTGACAGGTTCGGATTGGAAAGATTCACGTCTGCCTACGGTGTTATGCTGTTTGTGCAGGGCCTGGCTAGCTTGTTCGGACCGCCGGCTATTGGTAAGCTGTTTGTCTGTTATAGTGCCTGTTTATAAGTTGTTTACAGTCTCTGTTTATTGCTTCCAGGCTGTTTTCAGTGTTTGTTTAATAGCTGCTTTCAGTGTCAGTTTAGGCCGGTTTTTGGTGTCAGTTTAAGGCTGTTTTCAGTGTCTGTTTATAGCTGTTTTTGGTGTCTGTTTATGGCTGTTTTTAGTGTCTGTTTATGGCTGTTTTTGGTGTCTGTTTATGGCTGTTTTTGGTGTCTGTTTATGGCGGTTTTTGGTGTCTGTTTATAGCTGTTTTTGGTGTCTGTTTATGGCTGTTTTTGGTGTCTGTTTATGGCTGTTTTTGGTGTCTGTTTATGGCTGTTTTCAGTGTCTGTTTATGGCTGTTTATGCTGACTGTTTATGCCTGTTTACATTGTCTGCGTATGACAGTTTATTATCGTGTGTATTTATGGTTGTTTATTATCGTCTCGGTTTATGGCTGTTTACAGTGTCTGTTTAAATCTGTCAATCTGTTTAATACTGTATGACTCTGTTCACAGCATCTCTTCACCGCAGCCCCGCCCTCCATCCCCCAGGCTACATGCGGGACTCGGACGCCAATTACAACCGGGCATTTGTTTACTCCGGAATTTTCATCGCCGCCTCCGCTCTGCTCATAGTGCCGTCCTATTTCCGGTTCTGCCTTCTGGCCCGGCTCTCCTGCTCCTGCTGCTGCTGGGGTCGCCACCTGAGCTCATCCTCCATTGCCATCTCTTCTGCGGTAGCGCGCACGCCGAATTCTAAGCAAAGCAGCCAGTCAGTTGAGCCCGAGCTGAAGTCTGCTGAGTCCGAGCATTTATAGTGTGACCTTGAAACTGTTACTCCTTCAATTAGTAACGATAAGTTAAATGTTGCAAGTTGTTGACTTTTTTAGTTTATTTGCATTTAGAAGTGGGTGCCTGCTATTTTGCATTTATCCCCTAATTGCTTTGTTTTCTCTGTTTTGTTTTGTTTTTATTTATTTGCTCAAATAGAATGACAAAAATACGAATGAAACGGATGATTGTCGTTTTATATAAGAAACATTCTAAACATCTATGTGCCCTATGTGTATTTTCATTGACTTAAATTGATTTTTATTGTCATAGTATTTAATAATATCAATTATCGCAGTTTTCAGTTTAGAAAATTTTTTCTTTTTTTCACAAATTAAGCGTTAAAACTTTCAGACGCCGCTGCTTACTTCCGATTCAGTAGTATGTAAAGGAAAATAATAGTTTTTTCTGTATGAGAGATGGAAATTAAAACTGCTTAACGACCTGGGTTTGTGTCAATGTGTGTTATGAATTGATCTATCAATTTTCACGTGAGTCATGTGACTGATTTGTTATCAGTACAGAATGTACATTACGTTGACGGGACAAATAATGTACATGACAGCCTATAGGGAAAGGGTCCTAATCAAGAGATTGAGCCAAATGGATTTTTAAGTAAAAAATCGATTCTTGTGACGTTTTCTTCATGGAGGGAAGGGGTAACTGACAAATGTCAGTTTCGAAGTACACCCACGAGGGAGAAAATTCTAGAATGCCCACGAGGTGGCCGCGTGATTCTATGGTTACAATGGCGTCTGCCCATGTTCGACCTTTCTTAAATAGAAGGTATGGAAACCTACGTACCGGTATATAAACAAGTACATATTACAGCTCAATTTCTTGACATTTTCCCGTGTTGCTACATGCATATTATACTGAATTGTAAGTAGCTAAACAGCGGCCTACACGAATTTTAGTTACATGAATACGAAACAATAGTATCTGTATAGCGGTTCAATGTGGATTCTGGACTCGATCACGGCACCCAGTGGTGCGGCAGAGTCGGCGGCCACATGGGATGGATCAGGTAGTCGCCCCGGACCCTGGTTGGCTGGTACACCAGGCCACGCGGGTGCCTATCGGCTGAGACCGACGCCCAGCGCGCCTGCTGGCCGCTGCCGCACTCTGGGTGTCGCCGACCAGAAACCGCGCGCAGTCGTTCGCGCTCCACCGGGCCCTGGTACTTCATGTAGCGGTGCAGCGAGGGCTGCGCAGAGCGCTGCCAGTCTGTCATGCGTCTCTGAGAGTTTGTGGAAGCAAATCAGATAGGTTGCTTTCTCTGTGTTTGCTGGACTCTACCTCTACATTTTCTTGACTCTGGCTCCATCAGCCGACTCGACTCACCCTGGCCTGCGCAAAATCCTCGTCACTTTCGTCATCCGGCAGGCGGCCCAGGCTTGAGACTCGAAACTCCAGCTTCTGGCCGAAGACCTCCTCAACCGGGTCTTTGTCTGCGTACTGGCGCAGCGCGCCGTCGTCTGGCCGGTCAGCGAATTTGGCGCGCTGACGCTGGCGCGCAACCTGCTCGGACTGCGACCGGCTGGCGTCAACTGAAGTTGTTTTCAGGGAGGAGACGAGGTCCTTTGGGTTAGTTTAGTTGGTTAGTTAGTTTAGTTAGTCAGTTAGTTAGTTAGTTAGTCAGTTAGTAAGTCAGTTAGTTAGTTACATGTAGCTAGCTAGTTAGTTAGGTAGTTAGTTAGTTAGTTAGTTAGTTAGTTAGTTAGTTAGTTAGTTAGTTAGTATGTTAGTCTGTTAGTTAGTTAGTTAGTTAGTTAGTTAGTTAGTTAGTTAGTTAGTTAGCTAGCTAGTCAGTTAGTTAGTTAGTTAGTTAGTTAGTTAGTTAGTTAGTTAGTTAGTTAGTTAGTTAGCTATTTAGTCAGTTAGTTAGTTAGTTAGTTAGTATGTTAGTCTGTTAGTTAGTTAGTTAGTCAGTTAGTTAGCTAGTTAGTTAGTTAGTTAGTCAGTTAGTTAGTTAGTTATTCAGTTAGTTAGTTAGTTAGTTAGTTAGTTAGTTAGTTAGTTAGTTAGTTAGTTAGTTAGTTTTTTAGTTTGTTAGTTAGTTAGTTAGTTCGTTAGTTAGTTAGTTAGTTAGTCAGTTAGTTAGTTAGTTAGTTAGTTAGTTAGTTAGTTAGCTAGCTAGTTAGTTAGTTAGTTAGTTAGTTAGTTAGCTAGTTAGTTAGTTAGTTAGTTAGTTAGTTAGTTAGTTAGTTAGTTAGTTAGTTAGTTATTTAGTTAGTTAGTTAGTTAGTTAGTTAGTTAGTTAGTTAGTTAGTTAGTTAGTTAGTTAGTTAGTTAGTTAGTTAGTTAGTTATTTAGTTAGTTAGTTAGTTAGTTAGTTAGTTAGTTAGTTAGTTAGTTAGTTAGTTAGTTAGTTAGTCAGTTAGTAAGTTAGTATGAATATAAACATCTGTATAATGTAAGTGTGTACTTTGCTTACCTTGGTAGGTTGGCTTGCCAGTAACTCCATCGGGGTTGTTAAATCCGGGCACATTGTGCAGTCGACAGGTGAGAAACACCCTGCGTGAGGTGGGCGAAAAATTTATGGTGTGGTACGTGAGACGACACAGGGGACAGAAGGTGACACAAGGACACAGGTGACAGCATTTTTAAAAGACTAAAATTGGGCACAGACCCTAAAATGCAACTAAGGACATTCATAGCTCGCATTTTAGATTGCCTTCATTTTGATGCTAAAAGAGCCACATTTGATGCTTAGTGAGTCACATTTGATGCTTAGTGAGTCCCATTTGATACTTAAAGAGTAAAAAATGCTAAAGGAGTCACATTTGATGCTTAGTGAGTCACATTTGATGCTTAGTGAGTCCCATTTGATACCTAAAGAGTCAAAGATGCTAAAGGAGTCACATTTGATGCTTAGTGAGTCACATTTGATACTTAAAGAGTCAAAGATGCTAAAGGAGTCACATTTGATGCTTAGTGAGTCCCATTTGATACTTAAAGAGTCAAAGATGCTAAAGGAGTCAAATTTGATGCTTAGTGAGTCCCATTTGATACTTAAAGAGTCAAAGATGCTAAAAGAGTCACATTTGATGCTTAGTGAGTCACATTTGATGCTAAAAGAGTCACATTTGATGCTTAGTGAGTCCCATTTGATACTTAAAGAGTCAAAGATGCTAAAGGAGTCACATTTGATGCTTGAGTCCTGACGCCACTGAGGTGTTCAGAAATTCATAGTCTACGTATTCCCTGCTGACCTTGCTATGCTAAGAGAGAACTGCTGAAGTGCTGGCTGAGACGGGGCTATCGCTGTAGGCGTTGGCGGCGGGAGTAGCTTCCCGAGATGGGGATTTTTCTGCTTAGGCAAAGTGAGGTTCCGATGTGGGCTAGATTTAGGGGGCAGATGGGGGCTGAACTAGCTGCCTGCTTGAGAGAGGCGCCGCTTCCACTGGGTGCAAAAGCTTTTTACGGATTTCCTATTTGGCTGGAGAATAATTACTGAGGAAGATGGGTATGGGGGGGGGGGGCAGCGAGCTGCTGCGTAGAGGTCTGTCTTACTACAGTGCACTTCTGTTACTGACCGAATGCTGTGCTTATTGAATGCCTCCCATGATCTGCTGCTGACATAGGGGGATACGCGGGGGAGTGAGCTGTCTGAAAGACAACACCTGAAATAGCTATGAGGTGTAGCTGGAAGAGAAAGTGAGAGAGTGGGACACCAAGGTGTGAAAAAGATACGAGGTATCAGGACGTAAGATGTGAGAAGAGCATGAGAAATGAGTAGAATATGAGATGTGAGAAGGACATGAGACGTGAGAAGGACATGAGACGTGAGAAGGACATGAGATGTGAGAAGGATATGAAATTTGAGGACATGAGACGTGAGAAGGACATGAGATGTGAAAAGGACATGAGATGTGAGAAAGACATATGTGAGAAGCATATGAGATGTGAGAAGGACATGAGAAATGAGAAGCGTATGAGATGTGAGAAGCACGTGGGATGTGAGAAGACATGAGATGTGAGAAGGACATGAGATGTGAGGATATTAGATGTGAGAAGGACTTGAGATGTGAGGACATTAGATGTGAGAAGGATATGAGATGTGAGAAGGACATGAGATGTGAGGACATGAGATTTGAGAAGGACATGAGATGTGAAAAAGACAAGAGATGTGAGGACATGAGATGTGAGGACATGAGATGTGAGGACATGAGATGTGAGGACATGAGATGTGAGGACATGAGATGTGAGGACATGAGATGTGAGGACATGAGATGTGAGGACATGAGATGTGAGGACATGAGATGTGAGGACATGAGATGTGAGGACATGAGATGTGAGGACATGAGATGTGAGGACATGAGATGTGAGGACATGAGATGTGAGGACATGAGATGTGAGGACATGAGATGTGAGGACATGAGATGTGAGGACATGAGATGTGAGGACATGAGATGTGAGGACATGAGATGTGAGGACATGAGATGTGAGGACATGAGATGTGAGGACATGAGATGTGAGGACATGAGATGTGAGGACATGAGATGTGAGGACATGAGATGTGAGGACATGAGATGTGAGGACATGAGATGTGAGGACATGAGATGTGAGGACATGAGATGTGAGGACATGAGATGTGAGGACATGAGATGTGAGGACATGAGATGTGAGGACATGAGATGTGAGAAGGATATGAGATTTGAGAAGGATATTAGATGTGAGTTCATAAGATTTGAGGTGGGGGTGCGGAAGTCCCAACCTCCCAGCTCACATGGGTGGATGCGGATTGTTCCGCCTATTTGGCGAGGTCGGCCTCAGCAGAGTCGGCTCGTCCAGGCGCTTCGCCGAATAGTGCCTCTGGTAGCTGGTCTGGTCAGGCAGCGGCTGCTGGGACTGCGGCTGCGGCAGCTGCTGACGCTGCTGGATCGGCGGCCGCCCGCTCCACATCTCGCGAGCCTGGCGTCGGATCGCCTCCAACCTGTCGGACGCCACAGGCGCCTGAGTCAGCAGCCAGCGGCGGTTATTATTCTCCGGGATGAAGCTCGGCTTGATGCCGCCCGTCGCCGCCGCTCCCGCAGTTTTCGATCGCCGCTGCTCCTCGTGAGCCCTGTAGAGATTGGACACGGCTTCGCCTCGCTGGGCCGGCAGTACGTGCCCGGTTGCCATGGTTACTAATTACTACTGTTAAGTTGTAATTTATAATTTTTTCTAAGAACGAAGATCCGTCGAAACGAAGTTCAAATGAAATTGAGAATTCGGAATCCCGTTATCGTTTAGGTTGCGTCTGCAGTATGGTTGAAGGCCGTCCGTCTCTTATTCTTTATATTTTAATAACTGTACTGCAAACCCGGCTCGCGTAGCCACGCCTGGAGGGTGGGGGAGAGAGAGAGAAGGAAAGGAGGGCTACAGGCCAGAGAAATTCAATGGGGGTTGATGAAGCCAAGAAAGAAAGCTTACAGAGTTGAAGAGGCTGCTTTGGAAGGAAATCACCTCCCCCCCTTGCCGCCGGTCGCCATGAGGACAGCTGGAGCTGGAGGGGGTTTCGCAGACTCCAACCGCCCCCCCCTACTCCATTAGCTTGACAACAATGGAACGCTGTGTGCAAAAGAGAGAGAAGAGACGAACCGAGAGTAAAATAGAGATTGAAGCAGTTGCCGCTGCACCTGCCTCATCTCCCACGACATGGAAACCCAGCTGAGCAGCTTGGTGGGGGAGCCAGGGGCTTTCAGGGCTGGGCCGGGACAGTGCCCTTGTATTTGTTGATTTGCAAAACTTATTGACTGCTTTTGGTAAAAATCAAGTCAAAATTCGCGTTATTTGTCGACATCTTTGAATCTGAGCTGGTCAACCATATTTCAAACCCCGACTGTTTTGATTTTCTGACTAACGGCTACCATTTCTAAGTTGGCTTGGACTCTCAGGCACTCTCTGACCGTCTGACTGTCATTGACTCTTTGTCTGTTTTTCATTGACTCTTTGTCTGTTTTTCATTGACTCTTTGTCTGACTGTCATTGGCTCTTTGTCTGACTGTCATTGGCTCTTTGTCTGACTGTCATTGGCTCTTTGTCTGACTGTCATTGGCTCTTTGTCTGACTGTCATTGGCTCTTTGTCTGACTGTCATTGGCTCTTTGTCTGACTGTCATTGGCTCTTTGTCTGACTGTCATTGGCTCTTTGTCTGACTGCCATTGGCTCTTTGTCTGACTGTCATTGGCTCTTTGTCTGACTGTCATTGGCTCTTTGTCTGACTGCCATTGGCTCTTTGTCTGACTGCCATTGGCTCTTTGTCTGACTGCCATTGGCTCTTTGTCTGACTGCCATTGGCTCTTTGTCTGACTGTCATTGGCTCTTTGTCTGACTGTCATTGGCTCTTTGTCTGACTGTCATTGGCTCTTTGTCTTTGTCATTGACTCTTTATCTGTCATTTACTCTTTGTCTGACTGTCATTGGCTCTTTGTCTGTTTTTCATTGGCTCTTTGTCTGACTGTCATTGGCTCTTTGTCTGTCATTTACTCTTTGTCTGACTGTCATTGGCTATTTGTCTGACTGTCATTGGCTCTTTGTCTGTTTTTCATTGGCTCTTTGTCTGACTGTCATTGGCTCTTTGTCTGTTTGTCAGTGACTCTTTGTCTGACTGTCATTGGCTCTTTGTCTGACTGTCATTGGCTCTTTGTCTGACTGTCATTGGCTCTTTGTCTGACTGTCATTGGCTCTTTGTCTGACTGTCGATTTGATTCTCAAAGCACGCTTTTAACTGACTACATTTTAGAAGCTCAAGCACTTCCACACTACTGTCAAATAGTTATGGCTAAATTATATAACACCATTAGTAAGAAATCCTCTATACGGAGATTTATCGATCTCTCTGCCTGTCGGAAAATGGAAAAATAGCCGCTTCCAGCAGCATATAGTAAAGCAATCCGGTCTTCCTTCATCGAATCGTAGAAGCTGATAACGGTCTCAGTCAAGGGTTTCTATATACGACTGACTTGACAGGACTAAGTTACTAAGAATAACATTGTAGCTCTGTAGCATACGAATGCAGGACGACATCTCCCTCTCTAGCCCCGATATGATTTATTCAGATTTCATGCCAAATTCGCACGGGAGCTGTGTCTCGTATTTAGAGCGGGAAACTTTTTTGGTAAACGGAAACAACAGCAAAAAAGCGCAAAACGAAAAGTTGCTTTAGCTGAAAGTATCTTCTTTTGCAAGTAGCAGAGTGGATTGAATCTGCTTGGAGTGCGATTTTACACTCTACCGACTTCACTGACTGTTTGCGTAATTTCACAAACACATGCATCTGTTTTCTCTTCTCTAATCTTCTCTCCTCTCCTCCCCTCTCCACTCCTCTCCTCTCTTCTACCCTCCTCTCCTCTCCTCTCCACTCCTCTCCTCTCCTTCCCTCTCCTCTCCTCTCCTCTCCTCTCCTCTCCTCTCCTCTCCTCTCCTCTCCTCTTCTCTTCTCTCCTCTCCTCTCCTTTCCTCTCCTCTCCTCTCCTCTCCTCTCCTCTCCTCTCCTCTCCTCTCCTCTCCTTTCCTTTCCTCTCCTCTCCTCTCCTCTCCTTTCCTCTCCTCTCCTCTCCTCTCCTCTCCTCTCCTCTCCTCTCCTCTCCTATCCTCTCCTCTCCTCTCCTCTCCTCTCCTCTCCTCTCCTCTCCTCTCCTCTCCTCTCCTCTCCTCTCCTCTCCTCTCCTCTCCTCTCCTCTCCTCTCCTCTCCTCTCCTCTCCTCTCCTTTCCTCTCCTCTCCTCTCCTCTCCTCTCCTCTCCTCTCTCTTCTGTTCTCTTCTGTTCTCTCTTTTCCTCCTCTCCTCTCCCCTCCTCTCTTTTCCTCTCCTCTCCTCTCCTCTCCTCTTCTCGTTCTTCACCTCTCCCTCTTATCCTCTACGCCTTGCCAGATCTTATCGCCAGCAGAAGTCGCAGCTTGAATCCACAGTAACCGGCCACAGTACTGAATGCCATCCATACATTACTACAACCAAAGTCACCGAAGTCACCGGACAGCCAGCCAACCAATCTACCCACAGTTCCCCAGTCCTAACGCAATCTGTTTGAACTCCTCATTTCCCAAGCAAGAGATTGCCTTCTACCTCGAACTGCTTTGTACACCCAAGTATTCTTAGCACCCAAATAGTGCGTGTGCTAGCTCCCATGCCCATCTCATTAGCCGAGTGGCACTCCCCACTGTGTAATCCATTCCACCCGAACTCCCCGTCTTCAAGAAGCTGCTCAAATCGATGCCTTTGCACGTTTCCATCACTCATGGCAATCTGGCCTGTTATCCCCTGCCGCCTGTCCTTGTTGACAGGCCGAGCTCAGACTGGACCGCCATCGATTCAGGATGGGATTGAGGCCGCTAAAAGCATTGCAGTTAGTTGCTAAGCACTCAGCAAACCTACTGTTGCTTAACTCCCACCTCAAAAACAAGCAGGGAATTTATTAATCTTTTAAGCCATGCACTCAATCTTCGAGTCAAATCTCATCTGCTTTAATACTAAAACTTGCACAATTTTCGTTTCTATCTCACACATTCTCTTATTGGATCTCACCAATTCTCTTACTGGATCTCACCCATTATCTTACTGGATCTCACGCATTCTCTTAATGGATCTCACCCATCTCCTACTCAACCTCACCCATCTCCTACTCAACCTCACCCGTCTCCTACTCAATTTCACTCATCTCCTACTCAACCTCACCCGTCTCCTACTCAATTTCACCCATCTCCTACTCAACCTCACCCGTTTCCTACTCAATCTCACCCGTCTCCTACTCAATCTCACCCGTTTCCTACTCAACCTCACCCGTCTCCTACTCAATCTCACCCATCTCCTACTCAACCTCACCCATCTCCTACTCAACCTCACCCGTCTCCTACTCAATTTCACTCATCTCCTACTCAACCTCACCCGTCTCCTACTCAATTTCACCCATCTCCTACTCAACCTCACCCGTTTCCTACTCAATCTCACCCGTCTCCTACTCAATCTCACCCGTTTCCTACTCAACCTCACCCGTTTCCTACTCAATCTCACCCGTCTCCTACTCAATCTCACCCGTTTCCTACTCAACCTCACCCGTCTCCTACTCAATCTCACCCATCTCCTACTCAACCTCACCCATCTCCTACTCAACCTCACCCGTCTCCTACTCAATTTCACCCATCTCCTACTCAACCTCACCCGTTTCCTACTCAATCTCACCCGTCTCCTACTCAATCTCACCCGTTTCCTACTCAACCTCACCCGTCTCCTACTCAATCTCACCCGTCTCCTACTCAATCTCACCCGTTTCCTACTCAACCTCACCCGTCTCCTACTCAATCTCACCCATCTCCTACTCAACCTCACCCATCTCCTACTCAACCTCACCCGTCTCCTACTCAATTTCACCCATCTCCTACTCAACCTCACCCGTTTCCTACTCAATCTCACCCGTCTCCTACTCAATCTCACCCGTTTCCTACTCAACCTCACCCGTCTCCTACTCAATCTCACCCATCTCCTACTCAACCTCACCCATCTCCTACTCAACCTCACCCGTCTCCTACTCAATTTCACCCATCTCCTACTCAACCTCACCCATCTCCTACTCAACCTCACCCATCTCCTACTCAATCTCACCAGTCTCCGAGAGCAAATAGATCTTAAGCGTGAAGGCCAAGCAGTAATCACAACATAGTTGCCTTAGTTTTATTGAATATCTAATGAAAAAGAGGATTATTAACTGCTAGAAACTCAAGATTCCCTAGTTATTGCCAGGTTTCTATACAAACAGACTGAAGGTGAGCGGGGAAAGCCAGTGCTTAGCGATGCCTTGTCAACAGTGACAGCAGGTGGTGCTGCTAGATGCTTTTTCTACAGGTGCAAAACTATTCCCAGTTCTTTTACTAAAAAGCTTCATTTTAGTCGCAGTTTTATGAGCAGAGTTACGAAACGATGACTTTTTTTAGGATTTTCTCAAATAGCGCAAAGAGGACGACATAATAACTGTCAGTATTGACCAGTCTCTGTTATGCATCGATCATCCGGATGGCTGGTCTTTGACCAAGCGATGTTTCACCAAGTTTGACTTGCCGACTCTGAAATTTAGGCATTCGGGGGATGAGTAGCTATAGATTCACTCATGTTGACCTTGACCCATATACTGACCCTGACACATATGTTGACCCAGACCTAAATGTGGACCCTGACACATGTTGACCCTGACCCATATGTTGACCCTGACCCATATGTTGACCCTGACCCATATGTTCACTCTGACCCATATGTTGACCCTGACCTAAATGTGGACCCTGACACATATGTTGACCCAGACCTAAATGTGGACCCTGACACATATGTTGACCCTGACCGATATGTTGACCCTGACCCATATGTTCACTCTGACCCATAGTTTGACTCTGACCCATATGTTCACTCTGACCCAAAGGTTGACTCTGACCCATATGTTAACTCTGACCCATATGTTTACCCTGACCCATAGGCTCACTCTAGCAACAAACCGTGACAGTATCAATTGAAAGTGAATTTCACGAATGCAGAACAGCCGAGATTTCCCCCAGAATCGATTGCTTTAACTAATGTAATTACTTCGTTATCTGCTGTACAAAAAGCTGCTCAAATCATTGTCATTAACTACCGAATACCCTCCAAATCCGGACCATCTGGAGGCGGAGAGAAAATGCGACAAAAATCCTCCGGGAGTTGAGTCTCGAATTTCCGAAATCGATGGACTGAAAGTATGGAACAGCCTGAGTCCCCAGGAATCCGGGACTGGATGGACTCGCGGACACAGAAAATCACTCCGGTCTATTTTAGCCACGGAGTTCTCGGCGGCAAAACACGCAAGTAAAAAGCAGAAATGCGATTCCAGTAATCTTAGCTTTGAGAAATTCCCATTATTCCAACCATTGTGAGCACTGAGATCTCACGCATTGCTGACTGCTCGATCTCACGAGTCACTCACTCAAACTCACACATCACCCACTCAACCTTACCTATCACTCACTCGATCTCACCCATTCTCTTACTGGATCTCACCTATCTCCGATTTGATCTCATCCAACTCTCACTGGATCTCACCCATCTCTCACTGAATCTCACCATTCTCTTACTGGATCTCACCCATTCTCTCACTGGATCTCACCCATCTCTCACTGAATCTCACCCATCTCTCACTGGATCTCACCCATCTCCTACTCAATCTCACCCATCTCACCCTCAGTCCCGTCAGTGTTTAAGCACAAGAGCAGCATGAGCCGCCATCAGTTTAAGTGGGATAAGTGGGATTCTAATTTGAGAAAGAGAGGCAGAACCACAAAGACACGGCATAGAAGAGTCCCTGAAAGAAGTCTTTCGATAAAAATCGCCAGCGTCTCTATAGTTAAAACACGCCGCGAGAAATACCAAAATATCCCATCCAGCTCCCTGCGGAAGGGCAATCCGATTTCTCATCTCGCCAGGATTTTATCGCGCTTATCCTCGGGCGGTCGCGATTCCCAATTCGATTCGGTAGGGGGGGGGGGGCTCAGAGAATCGGGGCATTCAATTTCTATCGCCAAGCCTCAGACAGAGTAAACAGCTCTGCTGCATAGGATGCGTGCGCGTGCGTGACTGCGCTGAATTTGGCAACAAAAGTAGATTCTTTCGACGCCAAAAGGGCGAGTGCAGGTGAGCCATGGGCTAAAGATGTCGGAGAATCGTTTAAAGCAGAATGGGAGACAAAAATAAACATATTTGAGGCAAAATGGGTAGAGCTAGACAGGCCTGAGGCGAATTTGAGATTAAGTCAGACACGTATAAAGTGAATTAGAAGCAGAAATTAAGCAACTAAACGAAAACATCAAAGATGACAAACTGAACCTGGCTGACTCTCTGATCATCCAGCCGGCTCATCCTGCTCCTTCGGCTTCGTCAGCGATTCCTGAGCCTCGGCCTCTGCGCCACCGCCGCCGACTCCGCTGCCGCTGTGCTGCTGTCGCAGGCTCTCCTTCCTGATTGACAGCGCTCGCTCGCGCTGCTCAGACAGCTGTCTCTGGTAGCAGTCCTCATCTGCTGCCTTTTCTCGTTTGCGTCTTCGACGTACTTTGCGCTGGTCGAAATAACGACACAGACAGAACAAGGTGACCACGAACACGACGCCAAGGCCGACCTCAAGGAATACCCAGGCCTGACCGGGACGCATTGCTGGCTTGTTGATGTGCCTGTTGATTGAGCTTGGTAGAGCAGTGATGGTAATAATACAGGCTCAAATGTATTGCGTTAATGTATATAACCTTGCATTGAGGCCCCTTAATTACCTCTATTCATAATAGAGCCGCTATTCATTAATTGCCTCTCGATAGAGAGCCGTTACACATTAATTGCCCCCTGATAGAGAGCCGTTACACATTAATTGCCCCCTGATAGAGAGCTGTTACACATTAATTGCCCCCTGATAGAGAGCTGTTACACCTTAATTGCCCTTGATGGAGAGCCGTTACACCTTAATTGCCCTTGATGGAGAGCCGTTACACATTAATTGCCCCCTGATAGAGAGCCGTTACACCTTAATTGCCCCCTGATAGAGAGCCGTTACACATTAATTGCCCCCTGATAGAGAGCCGTTACACCTTAATTGCCCCCTGATAGAGAGCCGTTACACCTTAATTGCCCCCTGATAGAGAGCCGTTACACCTTAATTGCCCCCTGATAGAGAGCCGTTACACCTTAATTGCCCCCTGATAGAGAGCCGTTACACCTTAATTGCCCCCTGATAGAGAGCCGTTACACATTAATTGCCCCCTGATAGAGAGCCGTTACACCTTAATTGCCCTTGATGGAGAGCCGCTACACCATGAACTACGAGCTACAAACGGAGATCCAAGGACAAGTGAATACTCGTATTAAAAACGAGCCATATTGTCTAAGTCATTTCCTGCAACCTTACACCATGAGCCAGTGCAAAAAATGTCTAACCGAAAATGCGACTAGCTCACCGCAGATGAGCTCCTTGAAGCGTTGGCGATTGTAATTACTCTTCTGCAGCTTGCACAGAGATGACTATTTCGAGATGAGCACCATACCCTCTGTCCTCGAGTTCGAGCCCTATTTACGCACAGGATGAAAAGAACAGTCACATGCAGCTAGTTCGATTCCTATCCTTTCTGCTCCTCTCTATCCAATCTCAGCCAGTGCTCGCGAGGCCCTGTCTATCTGTCTGTCGGTCTCCCATAGGCTGTTCAGGACTGCATACCGCGTCTTGGTCAGTGGGGAATTCTCAAAGGGGCAAAAACTGTCGTTGGTTCGAACGAGGATAAGGGGAGGGGCTAGGAACGAAGGGAAGAGGATCGGGGAAGCGGGAGAGGCAGCCTTGGAATATTTTTTGTGAGGATCAAACGAGGGCAGAGAGAGGGTTATAGGGGATTAAAGATAAGCTCGATATAGTAGGAGAGACAACGATTGAAGATTAATAAATACAATAGTCAATGATTATGTGCATAGGACTGACTGCATTCTGAGTCCTTTGTTGTTGACTCAGGGACTTATTCGGGTCAAATTACTTGTGTTTATACCTGACATGGCCTACATGTAGTAGAGATTGAGGTTGAGAGCTGCGGAGAAGGCAGTGGAATTACAGGCTTAACAGAAACATGCAAGAGGTTGAAGTGCAAAGAGAACAATACTATGGAAAGAGGGACTGGGATGGGAGTAGAGAGACTGAGGTGAGAGTAGAGAGACTGAGGTGAGAGTAGAGAGACTGAGGTGAGAGTAGAGAGACTGAGGTGAGAGTAGAGACACTGGTGTGAGAGTAGAGAGACTGGTGTGAGAGTAGAGAGACTGGTGTGAGAGTAGAGAAACTGGTGTGAGAGTAGAGAGACTGGTGTGAGAGTAGAGAGACTGAGGTGAGAGTAGAGAGACTGAGGTGAGAGTAGAGAGACTGAGGTGAGAGTAGAGAGACTGTGGTGAGAGTAGAGAGTCTGAGGTGAGAATAGAGAGACTAGAGTGAGAGTAGAGAGACTGGGATCGAAAGTAGAGAACCTTGGGTGAGAGTAGAGACTGGGTGGGAGTAGAGGAACAGGAGAGGGAGTAGGACATGATGTAGAGTAGAGGAACAGGAGAGGGAGTAGGACATGATGTAGAGTAGAGGAACAGGAGAGGGAGTAGGACATGATGTAGAGTAGAGGAACAGGAGAGGGAGTAGGACATGATGTAGAGTAGAGACACAGGAGCGGGAGTAGAAGGACATGATGGAGAGTAGAGGAACAGGAGCGGGAGTAGAAGGACATGATGGAGAGTATAGGAACAGTTAGACAAAGAAGTAAGGTTAGACAATAAACAAAGAAGTAAGAAGTAAGGAGTAAGGTTAGACAAAGAATATGAAGGGATCGAACAAAACTATATGTAAAGTACTATAGAAAGAATCCAACAAAGACTAGCATATGGCATACACTGTTTACCTGAATATAAACTGTATTAGAACAGGCACATGCACTCCATCATCCTTATTATACATAATCCAATCCCTGGCCTTCAACGCTGCAATATCACCAGCTCAGTTAATCACGCAGTTGAAACACACGCTCCTCTGCACTTAATCCTGGGCTATCCATTTATCTGCAGATGAAGTTGCATGTCTGCGCTGCCCATCCGACAGCCCTTCCCCCAGCCCCTGTGAGGAATGAAAAACACAACTCGCATAATTAATTGCATTGGTGTTGGACCAACAGAGTTGAATTACTAGTTCTAGTGTAGCGTGTCTCGGTAATGCATAAACTTACCATGACTCTCCGGCACGCGACGGGACTGGACACTCCCAGCCTGTACGAGTATTCCCACAGCTATAACTGGATTTCCCGTCTGCAGTTAAAGGAATCCGGCCTGAATTAAGACTGCACGACAGCTATAGTACACGAAAAACGGTTTACTTTGTTGTTATATTGAGTACGAGAGCTGCTTTGGTTATAGAGGGGTATCAATGTATTCATTTCTAACAAACAAAATTATGAGAACAAATTCTCATATGAGTACTAACAAGACTGAGAGCAGCACTGATTATGAGAATCCCTCGATGAGAATGAGAACAGCACTAATTATGAGAACCCTCTACGTGAGAAAGAGAACAGCACTGATTAAGAGAACCCCTTAGGTGAGGTGAACAGCACAGATAATTATAACCCCTTAGATAAGAGAATGAGAACAGCACTGATTATGAGAATCCCATAGGTGAACAGCACAAATAATTAGAACCCCTTAGATAAGAGAATGAGAACAGCACTGATTATGAGAATCCCATAGGTGAACAGCACAGATAATCAGAACCCCTTAGATAAGAGAATGAGAACAGCACTGATTAATGGACTGGTTTGTGCGGCGCAAGCTGAAGGTGCAAGGTCAACCAGAAGCTACCGATGTCTCCATCGGTGCTGCAAAAGCTTTGGTCTCTGATTGACAAGGGCGACAATCGGCAACTGGCCTGCTGGGCGGTCACCATCACTGCCTGGTGGGGAATGCTGCGAAAATTGTCACTCCTTCGGTCGACGCCTCAGTTGGCTAGTGGGATGAAGGTGCAAAATCTGGCACCTCACCGTTGCGGCCTCTTCTCAAGCGTGGACTTTGGCAAGACTTTTCAGTTCCGAGATCGAGTCCACCGCGTCCTGCTTCCGAAGTTCCACGCCTGCCCCGCGCTCTGTCCGGTGGTGGCGATTCGCCGACATCTGTGTGTCAACAAGCTGGCGATGGCCAAAGCGCCACTCTGGTCTTTCATCGATCGCAATGGACAGCGGCGGCATCTAGCTGCTCGGGACTTGGACCGGTTTCTTGACTCTAAGCTGCAGAGGGCTGGGTGTGGCGGCAAGCTCTACTCGGCTCACAGCCTGCGACGAGGTGGGGCCACCTGGGCAGCTCGCATGGGCCTGCCGGTGGCGGAGATCCAGCGGATCGGCGACTGGAAGAGTTCGGCGGTGGAGCGCTACTTGCCCCCCTCGGGTGTTGCCACTGCTGCGGCCTCTCTGCATTTCTCTTCCGCCCTTAGTGCTCATTTTTGACGGTGTTCTTCCCGCTGGTTTGTTTTTTGCTCAATGCCTAACTGCTGCTCTTAATTAGCCCCCGTTGTGTTTGGCTTTGGAGGCCTGCTTCGTTTCTGTGCCAAGTTCGCGTTTTAATGCCTTTGTTGCTGGAAGCACTAAGAGAATCCCATAGGTGAACAGCACAGATAATCAGAACCCCTTATTAGATAAGAGAATGAGAACAGCACTGATTACAACAGCTCCCAAAAAAATATTACACAGCGCAGACACTTATCGCACGGTACACTGCACATAGTAATTATATGAGAGCTCATTAACAAACGCTCAATGGAAATGATAATTAAGAGGGAAAGCAAATTCAATCAAGCGAAACAAATAGGCAGAAAAGCCTTGGAACCCAATTACAGCCTGGGTCCACCCTGAGCAGAGATAAAACAAGTCGCATGAAAAATGGCCCGAACTAAATCTTACAAGAGGCTCAAGATATCTCTAAGTATATTGGAACTTGAAATCTAGTAAGTATTGTGATTAAATGATTAACATGAACTCTAACTGTATTGCACTGTATTCTATCTTACACATTGGCCTGACTAGATTAGCAATCCATTCTACACTTCTTCATCAGGGAATTACATGTAAAGGGGTCTACGGCAAACGATCCGACTCTCTCGCGCTAAAGACACCAATGAATGCCAACCCACAAGGCACAAGAAGTGCAGTACATGCCTAACAATTAGGAAGTCGGGGCAATTGATGTCAATTACTTTTCAAAAAAAGAGGGGCTGTAGCCCAGTGGTCAGAGCGTCGGACTTACGACTAAAAGGTCGGGGGTTCGATTCCCAATCCACTGGAACAGTTTGTGTCCTTGAGCAAGACACTTAACTCTGCATTGCTTCAGTTCACCCAGCTGTAAAATGGGTGCCAGCATTAGCTGGGATAATTGAGGCTGTGTGTGGCGACCATACAGTCCTTGGACTGAACAGCCGTGCGCAGCCTTCAGATGCGCCGCGCAATAGCTGCGGCTGAGCTGACGGTTGCACATCTGCCCATTAGGGCAGGTGTACTATTATCATTATTACTAGTTAAACAAAGGAAGTGAAAAAATGAAGAATATTTTGAGCTAATTATTTTAATCCAGACACAGAAGCGTTGAGCTTTTATTTAAATTTTGCGTTCACACGAAGACAAGCTGCAATCCCGTTCTGTTTATTTGTGCAAACAACAAGCGCATTATCATCAATCGCTAAGCAGTCTCTCTGTCCATGAAACAATCGTCAGTTCAATCCAGCAGAAGCGAAAGTTCACTTCAGGGCATCTCCGTGACCTGGAAAAATTAAAATGAGAAATAAAAAACACGGGCATTTGATATTTTATTGACTATCCAAAAACCGAAATCTAAAAAAAATTCTTAATTAAGAAATAATACCACTAATGCTACTATTGCTACTATAAGTAGGTCACAAAATTTCAAGTAACCTAGGTTTCTATGTCATAAAAGTGTGTGTCGTGTCTTATGCCATTTTTCAATTGAAGCATCAATAATTATGTAATTATTGAGATTCTCAACCCCAGGTAGGAATGCACACTAACCGCAGCCAAGTTAGCTTAACTTCTGGGTAAGAAAATACGCTACTTCTGATACTCACCGAAGCGCTGATGCTCAGGTCCAGGGCCTTGAGCATCTCGCTAGTGATGGGGTCAATCTCCAGGTCAGTGTCCAGAGCGGACACATCCGGCACGTAGTTGTCCCTCCTCTCGCGCTCCTCCTCCTGCAGCTTGATGGAGATGCCGCGCACCGGGCCGCGCTGGATTCGCTTCATCAGGTGGGTGACGAAGCCGGCGATTTTGTTGCGCAACCGTTTAGAAGGGATGATGGCGACCTCCTCGCAGACGCGCTTGTTAATGTGGAAATCGTTGCCCAGCCGGGTGTAATACTTCTCGATGATCACGCGAGACGCTTTCTTCACGGTTTTAGTGCGAACTCGGCCCATGATTGGATGCTAGTGATTAGCACTGCTGAGGCTGCAATAAGTTCGAAGTTGTGCGCTCTGAGATACAGCTATTTAGTCCATAAGGTTTTATAGTTTTACAGCAGGGACTTTATTATTTCGATTAATGACAGGGGGCTGGCTGTGTGAACCCTGGCATGCACATGCGCAAGCGCGACCCCCTCCCCCCTGATTTACATCGGCCGTGCGACACTTTTTGACAAAAATGCGACTTAACTATGAAAGAAACCTAAGCAACAATTAATGTAATTGTGGGTAAACGGTAGGAGTAATTATGGCTGTATTATTAAGCCTAAATGCCTCGTCATCTAATTAGTACTTCGTCTGCATTTTTGGGTGGGCATTTTTGTAATCAAGTGTGAAAAGCATTTCGCTTTAGAACTTAGAAGAAACCCTATTTTAACACAGAATCCAGCTCACTATTGACTTTTGCATTCCAAAACAAATAAACAAACTAATGAAGACTAGCTTGTCATTTCAAGAAATTTTGGTATATACTCATCATACCTAGCTATCTAGAAATACTTGAAAGGTTCACTTAAGAAGGCTATAGAAATGTGTAGGAATAATATACTATAAACTAGGCCTAGAAAGTAGTGATCTAGATGCTGTCCAATTCCCTAAGGTCTATTGCAGCCACTAGCTAAGGTATGTCATTGCAGTTAACATCTATCATAGAATAAAAGTGTTTGGCATGCTAATGTAAAAAGGTGTAAACCTCTGCAGTGAAGAAAGGACTAGCTTTGTTGAAAGCACTTCCTTGTATAGAGTCCTGATTCACAATCCATCTATGATCATTATAAAAGATCTGAACATATTTACAATCAGCATATATCATATAAGCTAGCTATATAATAAGCATATAGGCCTTATTATAATTATAGGTTGTTGTTTAAGCTATGATATACTTTTAAGAGTAGGGGGCTTAGATAAAATAGAATTAAAATGATAGACTCTTGATTTTTTTGGTATCCACACTTTTTGTTGTCTGTAATTTTGGTACCTAGTATTTTAATATCCAAGTTTATTTCTCAATGTCTAAAATATAAATTAAAATTAGATGCCAATAATAGAAAATAGGCTTTAATCTGTACCTTAAGTAGGCTATAAGGGTTGGACAAGATCTCAATCTCAATTGTCAAGATCTTGGCACTTTTTTTCAATCTCAATCTCTGTTTTAAGATCTTGCAAAAAAACTAAGCTTTGCATTTACATGACACTATTTGAGACTATGATATTATGCAGTTATGGTAATCTTCCAGTTTGTTTCCTGATATTATTTTCAAGTTTGAATTGGTGCTGCAACATAGTGTCATGTTAGAAAATTATGTCCATGGCCAAAAGGGATAGGAAATGGTATCAGAAAATTCTCTAGCCTCTAGCACTTATCTACTGTTCTATCTACTGTTCCGTCTATTGCTACTTTCACTGCTCTATCTATTGCTCTACCACTCTACCTACTGCTCCATTTACTTCTATAAAATGCTCGATCTAGTGCTTAGAAGTACTATGTTGTGGCACCAATTCAAACTTGAAAGTAATATTGCTAAACAAACTGGAAGCTTATCAATATTATCATATTTACAATTGATATACATCAAGTTATTAACAAGCTCATTAGCTCAATATTAAATAATGATTGTTTTTCTTTCTATTATCATCATTTTATACATTTAACAAATAGCAATATTAGCATTGATAGACAAAATAGTGTAAATAGGCCAAGGCCTACTAGATGCTAATTAGGCATAATTTCAAATCTTGATTGAATCTTGATTATCTTAAAAATATAAATCTTGTCTTGAAAATCTCAAAAAATTGATATTGTCCAACTCTTATTAGGCTAGAATGATAATTATAAAATAATATCTTTATACCATAGATAAATATCATACCCGAGGTGCTTTAAAGCAAGAGTGGTCTAGTTTAAGCTAGGCATTTCCTTCTTATAGTGTTTTTAGTTGCATACTAATTTTATCAGTATGCTAAATAAAAAAGAAGCAAAGTGAAGCATCATTTGGTTTTTGTAGAAACAAGGGAAGTGACAAGTAGAAATTCTTTGTGAGATGCAAGCAATGTATGCTGAATGTGCACCATAAAAAACCACGGTCAACAAGTGGGTGCAGCACTTTAAGATAGCTGGGAGATGGTTGATGACCTTCCACAGAGCAGCCAGCCTTCCACCATGGTCAAAAGGTCTAACATTAAGTTTGTGTGTTACATTCTAGACATTGACTACCAAGCCACAGTGCAAGTTATCAACCACTACTGGCATCTCATCAATGGCCATTCACTCAATCAAGACAGTTGAACTTGGTATGCCACTCATTGTTGCTCATTGAGTCCCGAAACTTTTGACTGACCAGCAGCAGCAAGAGTGGGTCTAGGTGTATCAGTAGCTCCTTTAGTCATATTGCAGTGATCTCAACTTTTTGGACTGGTTGACTAGGGATGAATCCTAGTTCCATTATAGTGAGCCAAAGTCTAAGATGCAGAGCAGTATGTGAAAAGCCAGCCATGAGCGCATACCTGTCAAGGCCCTAACTACACCTTTAGCTAGCAAGCAAATAGCCATTGTCTTCTGGGACAAGGAGGGCATTCTACTATCAAATTGCCTCCCCATGGTGCCATAATCAATAGTGAATATTACATCCAATCCTATAGAAGTGTGTGAAGCCACCAAGTCTTAGCAGTGTGGCAAGCTAAGCTGTGGCATCCTGTTTCAACATGACAATGCTAGGCCATATACCAGCCAAGCAACAATGGCTGCCATTTTGGACCTAGGATTTGAGGTGCTGCCACACCTAGGCCTATCTTTATCTGACTTTAACTTTTAGCTTAGATGGTTTGGCTTGCTTTGTGTAGTTTTAACTTTGTACTTTAAGTTTTATACTTTGTGTGTTGTACTTACCAAGACAAAGACAAGTTACTACAACTTACTTGAAATGTATGTCTAGGCCTAGTATCTAATGGGGGGCTTGCTGCCCTCCACACCCTTGGCTTTTGTAGGGCTAGTGGGGGGCTCGCCACCCTCTATACCCTTGGCTTCCATAAAACTAGCCTCCCGCTCCACCTAACCCACACCCCTGCCCCATACTCAAGAAGGTGGCCTGCACGCGGGAATTTTCCCGCGTGCACAAGCCACACTAAAATTTTGGCGTGCAAAGTTGGCGTGCAAATAGGGGTCTCAAGCCACACCTAAATTTTCAGCATAAAAGTTTTTTACTTGGCATGTAACCTTGGCATGCAATTACAAACTGACAGTATATCAACAAGTCAGATATAGATGTATACACTATATATATACAATATATAAAGTTAAATGTGAACAATTGAATTTGAATATTGATTAAACCAACTAGTTGAGGCTACAGCCTAGCCTACAGCCAGGCCTACACTCTACAGCCTACATTAAAATTAAAATATCCAATAACTTTTAAATGCTCTTATTTTGTGATTCTTGTAGACTTTTAGCTTATTTGTTTCTTGAAATGTGAAGAAAAAGTTTTTGATACTCACTATGTTCTTTGTAGCGAATTTCCTTTTTTATATAAACTTTGTTTAACATAAGTAGAAAATTTATTTAAAAATAGTATCTAATACAGTAAACACAATTTTCAGCATACATGATTTTTGGGCTATCCTGTAGTTTCGCACGTTAAATTATTACCCCCACCCCCCACCACCCTTGAATAGAGGGCAAAATAATTCCATAAAATAATTTAACGTGCGAAACTATAGGATAGCCGATTTTTGGTATTCAAGATTTTTGGCGTGCAACAGAAACGTCATGTTAAGCCAAGGGTTTTAAAAAATTGGCATACATTGGCGTGCACCAAGGATTTTTCCATAAATTAATTCCCGCGTGCACTTGCCACCTTCCTGACTATGGCCCCTGCCTAGCCTCGACTTTGCGTCTTTGCCCACCTGAACACAGATCTTTTTAGTATGCTAAGGCGATGACGACCAGACACAAATTTCTCACCCATATGTATCAAAAAACTTTTCCCAGTAGCTATAATTGCTGCCCTCCTAGAGATTCAGTGTTACTCATTTCTCTTATAAAAATACAAAAAAATTCTGTTTGGAAAAAAAAATAAATTAAAAAAATTAAAACTAAAAAGTCCATCCAACAGGGTTTTTTTTGTGCGCAGAGTGTGCGTATGCACCCTAAATTTTAAAATCGCACCCTGAAATTAAAAAAGTAGGTGCGGTTTAGGTGCGGTCTTATAACCATTTTTCTTTAAAGGCTTAACCATGCTTAAGCTACTTTTTATGCACTGCCTTAAAATATGAAACAAAATAACTCTTTAAATCCTATTAAGTCATATAGGCGATATAGCCTATAGCTATAGCCTTATGTAAGATATTAAAATATACATTCCCAGTTGTCTGAAATGTGAGCAATGTGAGGGTTTCACGAGAGATATTCAGACAAAGGCTCCCTAAAACACGCCCCGCACCGGGCCCCGAACTGCTACACATTATAACATTTTTTGTCAATGCAGTATTTGATTGCAAGGAAAAGTTAAAATAGTAATGGAATAAATATCTTTATTTATTTTTTTAAATATTTTTATTTTTTATATTCTCGTTTTCATTATTTAATTATAATATTATTATTTTATTAATATTATTATTAATATCACTTATTGTTCACCAAATTTTATATTTCAAAGTAAAAAAACTAAATTTAATAAAAACTTGAAGCTTAACAGAAAACGCATTCTGAAGTGTCTTTAGTTATAGTCCAATTTGTTTTAATGTGTAGCGCTGCAGGGCGGTGCGGGGCGTGTTTTAGGGAGACCCATTCAGACAGACATTCAAAATGATTGTCTGTAACTTCAAACAAAATTGACCCGCTTCAACCATCTTTTTGGCAAATACTTACGCAAGTGTTGGGCGTCGAATAAGCTTTAATTTATTAACTGAAGTAAAAATCCTTCTGACATACATTGATTTAAAAATTGCTTAGCAACACTAGCTCTGATTAGAAATCGCTTTACTGTTGACTAAAATTGTTTTGATCGTAGCAGCCTAAAAGCAGATACTGGATTTAAAAATGCTTCGATTTACTCTATACGCATGTCTCAGCTTTAAAATGACACCTCAGGTGTCGCAAAAGACAGCTTTGATGCTGAGATATTCGACACTAAACATGCATTGCTTTGCGCAATCTCACATTCAGAAATTTCACTGATTTTTTGTCGATATTTGTGCAGTTGCCATGTCCTTGTTTTTCATCAGAATCTTGTCAAATTCTAGTCATGTCTATACGCATGTCTCAGCTTTAAAATGACACCTCAGGCATTGCAAAGGACAGCTTTGATGCTGAGATATTCGACACTAAACGTTGCTTTGCTCAAACTCACATTCGGAAACTTCACTGATTTTTATTCAATATTTGTTCAGATGCTTGTCTACTTCTCCATTTATTAACCATCGCATGGAGCCTTGCTAACGTACAAGTGTATGTAGTTACAGTAAATGGGGTTTTTGTGACTCACTTAAACTTGTTTACGCATTCTGCAGCTATTCGCCGCCTTTCATTGGAGTGATTCATGGAGTCCAGTTGATAAATTTCCACAAATTGGACTGCTTCTACGTCAGATCTCAACATTTGGAACCGTCCTTGAACTATTTCAGAGTTAAGTGAGCTAATGGCATCAAATGGAAGGCTAGTGCTCGTACTTGTAAGCGAAGCAGGTTCACAATTGAAATGGTTATATTCATGGCCATGGGATCTAAACTGATCTGTTTTACTTTCACGATCGCTTTGGTCTCAGAAGGAGCAGCAGTTGATGGACTGAGGTGAGAAGAAGATGTGTCACGACTTGAGCTGTTTTTAGAAAATATCTTTATCCAATTAAATATTTTCATGCGGCTCCTTAGGTTGTTCCGAATTCCGAGTCTAGAAGTCAAGACAGAAAAAAAGTTAAGAACTGCTACTGTAGTCCTTAGGGATTGGAAAGCTTAGCAGTACATTAGAAATCGCCAGTTCAATCTAAAAAGTTTGAAGTACATATAGCTATTGGGTTGCAACAACAGTAGAAAAAATTCTTCTTTTTTATTTTATTCCCACCGCTTACCTCATTCCGATTTGGATAGCAGAATTGCCACGCAAAAAAAGTAAAAACATAACAATAAACTATTTGCTTCATATTAATTGCCACTGACTGTTAATAAACGCGACGTCAATTTCTCTCAATAACAGTTGGAACATGTTTCTCGTACACTCGTATATTTATTTGAACCACAAAGCAGTGAAAAAGTCATGATTGGTTGCCATATGTACAAATGTACACTCACAGACTCACTGACTCAGGTACAATCTATGCAATATAAAGGCAGGAATCATTAAAAATCAAATACTTAAGACAGTTTAAGAGAAGTCCAGGTTTAAACTGGACATGACTAGAATTTGACAGGATTCTGATGGGGGGCAGGGACACGGCAACTGCACAAATATCGACAAAAAATCAGTGAAATTTCTGAATGTGAGATTGCGCAAAGCAATGCATGTTTAGTGTCGAATATCTCAGCATCAAAGCTGTCTTTTGCGACGCCTGAGGTGTCATTTTAAAGCTGAGACATGCGTATAGAGTAAATCGAAGCATTTTTAAATCCAGTATCTGCTTTTAGGCTGCTACAATCAAAACAATTTTAGTCAACACTAAAGCGATTTCTAATCAGAGCTAGTGTTGCTAAGCAATTTTTAAATCAATGTATGTCAGAAGGATTTTTACTTCAGTTAATAAATTAAAGCTTATTCGACGCCCAACACTTGCGTAAGTATTTGCCAAAAAGATGGTTGAAGCGGGTCAATTTTGTTTAAAGTTACAGACGATCGTTTCGAATGTCTGTCTGAATATCTCTCGTGAAACCCTCACATTCTAAACAAGACTCAAGAGAAATTGCACTCTGAGCCTTAAAATCGCACCTTGAAATTTGGCACAAGGTGCGATTTCGCACCTTATCTCTGGCGAAAAAAAAAAACCCAGCCATCCAAGATCCAATTACTTAGGACTCAAACCTCTGTACACGCAATTACAAGGTGTGTATTAAAGGATTTTAAAGAAAGAAATTTTAAAGAAGTAACTGGTGATCGATTCAGACAAAGAAACAGTTATAAGAAGCCAAAACAAAAGACAAAGACGCTGTGCTTTTAAGCATTGTCGAGTCGACATATCGCGCAATTCATGCAAGAAATAAGAAAAATCGCAGAATTTAGGACTTTAAATAAAATATTTAAAATGTATCAGTAAAGCAAAATAAACAAATAACATTATTTATTTAAGCATTTAAACTTTCTCAAAAATAAAATTTACTTTGTAAACATATTTTTGCAGCATAATGCTTTTTAAAGCTATTGTTTAATTTGCCTTTACATTGGCGTCTATTAAAGTTCAAGTGAAGTAATATCATTGATTTTACGAGGGTGATTTTGAGCTTTCAGATTGATTTTGATAAGAAAAAGTAGTTTCTATAGCAGAATTTACTTGTGACTCATTATTTTTAATATATTGAAAATATAATACATGAATTCTTTTTAGGCAGTAATTAGATTAGAAATTTTACGTTAAAAGTAATGACTTTTCTGGAAAAAAATCGAGCTAAGGATGTATACTGGTAACAAAACATTTTATTTGGATGAATTCCTTGGTTGATATAAAGATAGAAGTTTCCAGAAAAATTGTCTATTCGTTTTCTACTACGATCGATATTTAATTTTAAGCATACATATATTTCACTTTTCGTTTTGGTGGGGAGAAAAGATCCCCACCAAAAGAGATTGAGAAAATGTAGCATATTTAGCTTGTACGCATTTCTCTTATGCATACTAAGACATCTTGATGTTTTTTTTTTGCGGTGTAATTTTTTCATATTTCCTCCGCCATCATATTAACAGTTCTAGTAGATTTAGATAAATTTCAAGTTATCATGGCGTAAATTTTTAATGGGTTCAGAGTTTATATGTTGATTTTTGTAGTGAAGTAACAATTGCTTTGTATTATTCTATTTTAACAGCTTGTCAATTATACACTCTTGTTTAATTTATAGTAAAATTAAGTTAAAAGGCAACGAAGCATGTACTTGTTTTACTAAAATGAAAAATCTATACCTGCCTTAATGCTTGGCTGGCAGCATGTCTAAAGAGATTGTTCGAGCTGTATCCAGGCAGCTGGACCACTATCTACGAGTGCAGAGACTGGAGGATTCATTTGATCTGTCAGGCGCTGGCCAGCCAATTGTCAATCATCCGAAGCTGCGCGAGCTGACGTTAATCAACACCCTGTCGCGGCATGACAGGCCCTTGAAGCACGAATTCAGCAGCAGCCAGATGCGAATTAAGCTGCGACACATGCATCCGCGCGAGGATCAGGAGGGCGGCAGAGCCGGCAGCAGCGGGCGCCGCCGGCCTACAAAACTGGAACGGTCTTACACACGCCAGCTAGAGAGCTACCTGAGCCCGCCTCGGCCGCGGCCTCGTTCTGCGGCGGCCTCGTTTGCAGCTGGCGGCCACGGCGGCGGCAGCGGAGGTCTCGGATGTCCACCAGTGCCGCTGCGCTCGGCGCCGCCGATTCCGTGCAGCCGTCGGGAGCGACGCCAGCTGGTGCGTCGCAGCGGAAAAATTCTCGGCTATTTGGCCTCGCCGCATCGCGACAAAAACGGCGGCGGTGCCAGTGCCGGAGCAGATCGAGCCGAAGACGCTCGCCCGTTGAACGAGATGATCGAGGAGCGAGTTCAACGCGAAGTCCGGCGCGGCAGGCGCAGCAGGCGCCACCGACGCGCGAGCAGCGCTGACGGGCATGATTTGTCTCTGCCTCCGTCCCAAAAGCTGGCGTCGCCAGAGCCGCCGCAAGAAGCCGGGGCCAGCAAAAGGGAAGCCAAGCGGAGTCCCCGCTCGGAACCGCAGGTTGTTTACCCGCTGCGCACCTACTCGGTGACGTCCTGCCAGGGCACGCAGACCAGCAGCGAATATGACCAGTCGGCTGGCCCGGCTCCCGGGCCCCGGTGCCACGCCTACATTCTGTATGTGACCACCGGCGACCGGATCGGGGCGGGCACCAACGCGGCCGTCTCCGCGGTGCTGTACGGCGAGCTCGGCAGCTCCGGCCTGAGGCCGATCCCGCTGGCCAACAGTCTGACGCACAAGCGGCCGTTCAGGCGCGGTCGAACGGACAAATTCGTGTTGGAAAATCTGCCCGACCTGGGCGGCCTGCGGCGTCTGCGTGTCGGGCACGCATCCGACGCTTTAAATCACTGGTACCTGCACTCGGCGACGGTCGTCTGCCCTAGCGGCAACCGATGGTTCTTTCCCTGCAGGCAGTGGCTCAGCGACAAGTCGCCTGATGGCCTGTCGACGAGGACTCTCAACGTTGAGCTGGTGGGCAGCGGCGTCGGCGGAGGCAACAGCGGCGAGGCTGATGTGGAGGCGCCCTCCCCAGCGGATCTGCTTCCAGCTCCGGGAGACGATGACAGACGCAGCAACGGTGGCAACCACGACAACGAAGACGACAACAATGATGCTGAAGATGGAGACAAGTTCAGCAGCGACAGCGACATCGATGACGGCGACGGCTTAGCTCAGGTGTCGTTCCGGCATCCGAACCCCGGCGGATCGATTCCGACGAGCAGTGACAGCTCCGACAATGAAGACAATAACGAGCGGCGTCGGCGGCGGCGTCGTCAGCGCGGCCAGGCTTCGTCGGAGGCGACGCCAACTGCGGCGACCAAATCGTCAGCGTCTAGTGGCCGACGACCACCGGCATCGATAGAGTCATCGTCCTCGGTGGCGTCGACGGCCACGAAGTCATCTAAATCGTCAGTGGCACAGTCAGCCGCCGTCAAGCACAGCAGATGGCGGGGCGGCGTCGGTGGCGGCGGCTTTGTTGGTAGCGACGGCGACTCGGACAACAGCGGCGACAGCGACACGCTGGAAGAGTCGTCGGCTTCGAGCACCGGCCGAATATCGCCAGACGCCAGTCACCTGCTACTGGATGGTCGCTGAATTTTTTCTGTTATAATGAGTTGATTTCTTCGTAATTTTTTCCTACTGACGGATTTTGTAACTTTTCCAGCTCTTTTTAGCATGCTTATTTCCTTTGCTTTTGATGAAAAAATTTATAGAGCTGAATCAGATTTTGACAACGCCTCTTTAGATAAGGTTTTGAACTGTCTATAGATCAAGGTTCTTATTATTGATTCTATTAGTCAAGTTGATGGTTAAGCTGATCGAGTGGAGAGTCCCCAATCTCTGAGACAGCAGCCACTTGCCACAGAACTGCACTCGGCCATAGACAATACTCGGCCATAGACAATATTCGGCCATAGACAATACTCGGCCATAGACAATACTCGGCCATAGACAATACTCGGCCATAGACAAAACTCGGCCATAGACAATACTCGGCTAAGGACAATACTCGGCCATAGACAATACTCGGCCATAGACAATACTCGGCCATAGACAATACTCGGCCATAGACAATAAAACCAATCAAAGGGAAAGCTCGCCATCCAAGCTGCACTCTTTCACAGAACTGCGGGCCAAGCCAAGCTGTTCAAGGCTATCCTCTCTGGCTAATAGACTGATTTTTAATGCAATTTATCCAATTGAATGACCGAGCACAGAGTTCTGTGACAGTGGCTGCTGCTGCAGCGTATGGGGATTCCTAAATAGATTGGCTTTAGTCATCAACTTTACTGACAAAAACAATGCTTAGTAATTTGGCCTTTTTTAAATAGCTGTGTAAACAACTCTGCCATGTACAAATGGTTATTTTAAACGTTGCTATGGTCTGTTGATTTTCTTTGATACAATTTATTTAGTTTTTTTAGATTCAACTCTGGTATTTTTTAAGATTACACTTTGCTTACACTTTGCTTACACTTGATTACCGCTTTGCTAGATATTTTAGCCAGAAATTTGAATGCAATGAATATTTGGTCTCGACAGACGCTCAATATTCTCAAGCCGGAACTGATGTAAAATGCAGGCATTCTTTAGTTTGCTTTTGTAAAAATTCACGAAAACCAAAGAGCTTGTCAAAGTGCTTTTTCTTCCTAGAAATATTTGTATAAATAAAAAATCACGATTAATTTAGTGAAGTTTTTAAAAATTACCGTGACGTTTTTCTCGAACCCTCAACTCTAAGCATAGTTTTAGATTATAATTTTCCTTTGTTTTCCACTGATTTTTGTCTAAATATTTTTGCGACTAAAATAAGTACTGAAGTATTTGGTATTTTATAATCACAGTTATTGTCAAACCATGGCGCGTCTTCACAGAGTTTTTGTTTTTTTTTGTATTTTTGTTCCAACAGATGTTCAATTTTAATCTGCTCACTGCCAAGGCTTTTATTACTTGTTGATGCTGCTGATATATTATTTTTGTTTTACATACCCACCTAGCAACTGTTTTTTACTCTTGAATTGCTTGCAAAGATTAATAGATAAAAATTTATCTATAAATACATATGAAATAGACATAGATGTTCACTCAAGTAGGCCTAGCTAATGCCTTCGCGTATAATTATTTATTTAAACAAAAAAGATGCTCATTCCGCCATTCGTTTCAATTGAGGCCTACTGATGTTTCAACTAATAAGATGCTTGAGTTTAATCGCTCCTTAATTTTTATCACTTCCAGTCGGCGGCTGCTGGCTTCAAAGACACGCAAAGTACACAATGTCCGACGAAATGGTTCGAGCGGTGGCTCGATCTCTCGATCTCTATCTGAGAGTCAGGCGACTGGAAGAGGGCTTCGACCTCTCCAGCGTCGGCGCTGTAGGCGTCACCGGCGGCGGCGGCGGCGGCTACGGGTCCGTCATCAGCTCCCGGCGCCTGCACGACAAGCCGGTGAAGATGCAGTTCCGCAATCCGCTGACCAGGTGCCAAGTCGAAAGCATGTCGGGCGCTCTGTCCGGCCAGCCGGCGAATGATTCGACGGAAAAATCGAAAACTTCATCGTCGAGCAGGTCGCGTTCAGCCGTTCGACTGCGCCATCGACTGGACATCGTCGAGGCGACAACGGCGCTGACAACGCCGAGACGAACGCGCGGTCGGGTGCATCATCGCCAACGACAGCGAATGTCGACACGCGGCGGCGATGACAGCGACGACGAGAATCAGCGAAACCGTCTGATTGACAACGCGAGCGCCATTCTGGACCTGCTGGCGCCGCCGGCCAGGCCGGGCGCTGAGCATCGCGCTGAGCATCGCGGCCGTCGAGTTGATCGCGACGCTGAAACAAGAGAAGAAGATTCAGAGCAAGAAGAAAATGACAAAGAAGGACAAAAGTTGTTGAACAGCAGACGGCGCCTGTCAATTGAACTGCCCACGGGCTCTTATGGCAACTGAGTTGCACTTAAATTGAATTTCTATCAGTTTTTTAGACTTTTACTGGATTAAGCCGGCGAGGGATCGAAGAATATTGGTTTGTACTTTGATACTCTTTTTCCTTGAACTGTTTGCTCCGATAACAAACGCTTGGTCCACCTAGAATTTCACGAAAGTGGAAAGACTTTGCATGAAATTTTCTGAGCAAGCAATCAAGTAAAATTGTTGGAGCGCGTCCTTGCCTTAACGAATTAATGATTGATTCAATCAGTCCAGAATTGGCTTTTAATTTCCCGGAAAATTAATTTCAATTTTTTGTTCGTTTTGTTTATTTACCAGTTCTTAACGTTTTTTCACAGTCGTAATTTTTATAATAAAAACATCACTTTTTTTAGTTTTTCTTAACTCACTATATGATATATTCACTGTGTGCAATAGTTATAATCACAGTTTTATTCACAGCTTCTGTTGCCTTTTGTATTTTTTGGTTGTGTTTCCTTTCAAATAGTTTTTCGTTTCTGCCCTTTTTCTTGTTTGACAATCTTTTATGGTTTGACGTAAATAAAACTGCTCTGAGATTGTAAGGCCTTTAATTTTTTGTTTAAAAAAAACTTGATTTAAACAAATATTTTCTGGAAAGTTTCGCTTCTCCTCTGTTTGTTAATTTAAAATGTTTCTAGGCAGAAATTTTGCACTGAGTTTTAACAAATAAGAAAGCATGAAATTTTATTCCCAAATTTCCCAACAAATTCAGAATCAATGATGGCTGCATCAGTGAAGCTGAGATCCAGCTGCTCCAGTTCCAGTCGGGCCAGTCGAATTCAAAAGCGTAGGTTTCTACTTGCGGCTGTAGTTCAGTAGTGTAGAGCGAATATATATTTTCCGCTAGATTACTGTCAAATTTTCATTAAAATCTCAGATCCTGAGCACCAGTCGGCTCTGTCTCTGGTAGCTGACGAAGCCGAACGCTTGGCAAAAGGACATCGAGTTGCTGAGGCTCAGGTGCCAGCGGTCACTGCATAGCAGGTTCGAATTTCTTGCTCATTTTTGCTGGATTATTAAGTTTAAAATTATTGAAAATAGCAGAAAAACGGTTGCTAATTTAATGAGTTTTATGGCTATAAAACAGTTTGTAAATCAAATAGCTTTAGGACTTCAAGAAATGACTTAATCACCTAGTGACAGTCCAGGATAAGGGACTTAATGACCCACTGACAATATAGGATAAGGGACTTAATGACCCACTGACAATATAGGATAAGTGACTTAATGACCCACTGACAATATAGGATAAGGGACTTAATGACCCACTGACAATATAGGATAAGGGACTTAATGACCCACTGACAATATAGGATAAGGGACTTAATGACCCAATGACAAAATAGGATAAGGGACTTAATGACCCACTGACAATATAGGATAAGGGACTTAATGACCCACTGACAATATAGGATAAGGGACTTAATGACCCACTGACAATATAGGATAAGGGACTTAATGACCCACTGACAATATAGGATAAGGGACTTAATGACCCACTGACAATATAGGATAAGGGACTTAATGACCCACTGACAATATAGGATAAGGGACT
>NIVC01000608.1:197500-217500 GCA_002269645.1 Macrostomum lignano
GGGATCTCATACTGTATCTGATGGGATCTGGGATCTCATACTGTATCTGATGGGATCTGGGATCTCATACTGTATCTGATGGGATCTGGGATCTCATACTGTATCTGATGGGATCTGGGATCTCATACTGTATCTGATGGGATCTGGGATCTCATACTGTATCTGATGGGATCTGGGATCTCATACTGTATCTGATGGGATCTGGGATCTCATTTTGTATCTGATGGGATCTGGGATCTCATACTGTATCTGATGGGATCTGGGATCTCATACTGTATCTGATGGGATCTGGGATCTCATACTGTATCTGATGGGATCTGGGATCTCATACTGTATCTGATGGGATCTGGGATCTCATACTGTATCTGATGGGATCTGGGATCTCATACTGTATCTGATGGGATCTGGGATCCCATAATGCATCTGAGGGGATCTGGGATCCCATAATGTATCTGAGGGGATCTGGGATCCCATAATGCATCTGAGGGGATCTGGGATCCCATAATGCATCTGAGGGGATCTGGGATCCCATAATGTATCTGAGGGGATCTGGGATCCCATAATGCATCTGAGGGGATCTGGGATCCCATAATGCATCTGAGGGGATCTGGGATCCCATAATGCATCTGAGGGGATCTGGGATCCCATAATGCATCTGAGGGGATCTGGGATCCCATAATGCATCTGAGGGGATCTGGGATCCCATAATGCATCTGAGGGGATCTGGGATCCCATAATGCATCTGATCGGATCTGGGATCCCATAATTCATTTGAGGGGATCTGGGATCCCATAATCTGAGGGGATCTGGGATCCCATAATGCATCTGAGGGGATCTGGGATCCCATAATGCATCTGAGGGGATCTGGGATCCCATAATGCATCTGAGGGGATCTGGGATCCCATAATGCATCTGAGGGGATCTGGGATCCCATAATGCATCTGAGGGGATCTGGGATCCCATAATGCATCTGAGGGAATCTGGGATCCCATAATGCATCTGAGGGGATCTGGGATCCCATAATGCATCTGAGGGGATCTGGGATCCCATAATGCATCTGAGGGGATCTGGGATCCCATAATGCATCTGAGGGGATCTGGGATCCCATAATGCATCTGAGGGGATCTGGGATCCCATAATGCATCTGAGGGGATCTGGGATCCCATAATGCATCTGAGGGGATCTGGGATCCCATAATGCATCTGAGGGGATCTGGGATCCCATAATGCATCTGAGGGGATCTGGGATCCCATAATGCATCTAAGGGGATCTGGGATCCCATAATGCATCTGAGGGGATCTGGGATCCCATAATGCATCTGAGGGGATCTGGGATCCCATAATGCATCTGAGGGGATCTGGGATCCCATAATGCATCTGAGGGGATCTGGGATCCCATAATGCATCTGAGGGGATCTGGGATCCCATAATGCATCTGATCGGATCTGGGATCCCATAATTCATTTGAGGGGATCTGGGATCCCATAATCTGAGGGGATCTGGGATCCCATAATGCATCTGAGGGGATCTGGGATCCCATAATGCATCTGAGGGGATCTGGGATCCCATAATGCATCTGAGGGGATCTGGGATCCCATAATGCATCTGAGGGGATCTGGGATCCCATAATGCATCTGAGGGGATCTGGGATCCCATAATGCATCTGAGGGGATCTGGGATCCCATAATGCATCTGAGGGGATCTGGGATCCCATAATGCATCTGAGGGGATCTGGGATCCCATAATGCATCTGAGGGGATCTGGGATCCCATAATGCATCTGAGGGGATCTGGGATCCCATAATGCATCTGAGGGGATCTGGGATCCCATAATGCATCTGAGGGGATCTGGGATCCCATAATGCATCTGAGGGGATCTGGGATCCCATAATGCATCTGATCGGATCTGGGATCCCATAATTCATTTGAGGGGATCTGGGATCCCATAATCTGAGGGGATCTGGGATCCCATAATGCATCTGAGGGGATCTGGGATCCCATAATGCATCTGAGGGGATCAGGGATTTCATAATGTATCTGATCGGGGATCTGGGATCCCATATTGTTTCTGATGGAATCTGGGACCCCATATTGTATCTGATGGAATCTGGGACCCCATATTGTATCTGATGGGAGCTGGTATCTGAGATTATTAACGTGAAACTGTGAATTCAATTAATTAAAATATGTTAAAAATTAATCACATTTTTAACAAACGCACTGTCAAGGCACCAGCCTTAATGGAGCAAAAAATTCATACGAAAAACGCCGTTTCAGATTCCGAAGCAGCGGAAAGCCCGCCCTACCCGCCTATCAGCCAGTCGCAGATGATTGGATCTCCCGCAGCCAATCAGGTTGGAGCAGCGGCGCAACAGCCGGAGCCGCGTAAGACCGCAGCTCCAGGCCCAGCCAATCAGCAGAGGCGGTCGTCGAATATTGGCTCTACAGCCAATCAGGGCAAAATGGACGAGACTGGTTAGAGCTATGAGGATTTTACTTTTATTGGGATAGGAATGTTGGGTGAAAGCTGCTACATTTGCATAATTATAAGAATTTCATAAACAGGTCTCATTTTTGTTAGACCAGGGGTCAGCAAACTCTGGCCCGCAGACCACATACGCCACGCAAAGCCTCTCTATCCGGCCCTGGTCCTTTGAATCTTCACAACAGCAATCCGGCCCGCTAAACGTTTATATCTCTTCTCAGCGTTGTTCTCTCTAATATCCTCTCTCCTTTCCTCTCTCCCCTCCCCTCCTCTCCTCTCCTCTCCTCTCCTCTCCTCTCCTCTCCTCTCCTCTCCTCTCCTCTCCTCTCCTCTCCTCTCCTCTCCTCTCCTCTCCTCTCCTCTCCCCTTCTCTCCTCTCCCCTCCTTACCTCTCCTCTCCCCTCCTCTCCTCTCCCCTCCTCTCCTCTCCTCTCCTGAGAAGAGATATAAACGTTTAGCGGGCCGGATTGCTGTTGTGAAGATTCAAAGGACCAGGGCCGGATAGAGAGGCTTTGCGTGGCGTATGTGGTCTGCGTATGTCCTCTCCTCTCCTCTCCTCTCCTCTCCTCTCCTCTCCTCTCCTCTCCTCTCCTCTCCCCTTCCCTCCTCTCCCATCCCCTCCTCTCCTCTCCCCTCCTCTCCTCTCCTCTCCTCTCCTCTCCTCTCCTCTCCTCTCCTCTCCTCTCCCCTTCCCTCCTCTCCCATCCCCTCCTCTCCTCTCCCCTCCTCTTCTCTCCCCTACCCTCCTCTCCTCTCCTCTCCTCTCCTCTCCTCTCCTCTCCTCTCCCCTCCCCTCCTCTCCTCTCCTCTCCTCTCCTCTCTCCTCTCCTCTCCTCTCCCTCCCCTCCCCTCCTCTCCTCTCCCTTCCTCTCCTCTCCCCTCCTCTCCTCTCCCCTCCTCTCCCCTCCTCTCCTCTCCCCTCCTCTTCTCTCCCCTCCTCTCCTCTCCCCTCCTCTCCTCTCCCCTCCTCTCCTCTCCTCTCCCCTCCTCTCTCCTCTCTTCTCCCCTTCCCTCATCTCTCGTCTCCTCTCTTCTGCTTAACTCCCTCGCCTCTCCTCCCCTATCTCCCCAATCTCTTCTCCATTCCCTTGCCTGTCTCCCCTGTTCTGCCCACCCCCCAGTTATCTTTGACTTACTTGACTTAGCTGCAGGGCTGTCCCGGAGGGGACACAGCGGGAAGGCGCGGGCGCCCATTCCGCTAGTCCCTGAACGGCCGACGCGTCGCTATGGACGGAGGGTTGGCGCCGCCCAGGGAGGTCCCCCAGTGTCGCCAGCAGCTATGGTGCTCTCTGGAAAGGAGAGTTCAGCCCAGCGGGTGGCCCGAAGGTAGCGCATGAGCTGATTAAAGTTTTCGGGTTTGCACGCTTCAGTAATAGATATGTGTGGCCCGAGGTAAGTGAGTCTGGCCCGCGTGAAGGCGGGACAGATGCTGACGAAATGCTCAGCGGTTTCGTCACCTGAGTTGCAGAAACTACAGGTGGCGTTGGTGGCGTTGCCCTGCAGGTACTGGTGCCTGGAGAAGCAGCCGTGACCAGAGAGGGTCATGGTGGCAGCCCGGATGTCTCTGCGCGAGAGGCGCAAGAGGAGCTTCCGGAGCTGGTGAGAGGGCTGAGGGACAGCGCCTCTGGATTGCCTGCAGTTCGTGCGGTTCGCCCAAGTCGAGCGGTGCTGAGTCCTGATCCACGCTTTGATGCGCGAGTCGATGACACAGCCAGGAATCGGGACAAGAGGTTCGGGGCCGAGAGAGGAGCCGGAGGCACCAACTTTTGCAAGGGTGTCAGCCAACTCATTTCCTCGGATCCCCACATGCCCCGGAACCCACTTAAGGGTAATTTTGTTGGCGGAACCCAACACGTTGAGGAGTTTGATACAGGGTTTTTTTTTTACCCCAATTAGTACCCCATGGGGTATTAGTCAACTGATTTGGGGTACTATTTTGCCCATTAATACCCCAGAATGGGGTACTATTTTTTCGACTTTAATTCAAACAAGTTAAGCTTTTTTCTAAAATTTGCTGTTCAATTAAAATTCTGACTGGGCTGGTATGGGTCTTTGTACTAAGGTATATCCACTCGTGTGGTGAGTCAGACTGTCAGGCTAAAACTCTAAAAGTGAGAGAGGGTTGGAATTGGAAACTTGGAATTAGATTTAGATTAGATTGCGATACTGCAACGCCATCTAACTTACTTGAAATTTCGAAATCTAGCTTGTTCAGCCTTCAACGAAAGACACAAGAATGCAGTCAAACATTAGCAGCTGTGTTTTAACTCTGAATATAGTCTTGATTAAGTTATTTGACTGCGCCAGAATCAATTTTTATAAGAATTCAAGTAAACTACAGAGGCAAAATTAGAAATTTCATGGGGTATTACTCCTCCAAAATGGGGTACTACTCAGAGGCTTGATACCCCAATTCGGGTACTAATCAATAGCGAAAAAAAAACACTGGTTTGATACAGTCGAGGACTGTAGCAGAGTTGGTGCTGCAGCCACTGATGGCGTGCAAGGCAGCTTGGCTGTCCGAATGGAAAATGATGTTCTTACCAGTAACGCCAGTGGCGAGAAGCTCTGCAGTGCAGGAGCTGATGGCCAGAACTTCATTTTGGAAAACACTGGAGTTGACCCCAGTGTATTGAGCGTGGGTAGCGATGACCCTCCCGTTCAGAAACACGTTCAGAAGGTGTTGGCTGACTGCTTAGAACCGTCGGTGTAGCAATGAAGCTCACCAGGGTTCCATTGGTCATTGATGTTATCGCGCGAGTCGATAGCTACGGAGTAGCGCTGTCTCAGGTTGAGCGTTGAGGCAATGCCATCGATGAAGACGCGATTGGCCTGACACTCGTTGAGAAAGTTGAGGCACAGATCGCTATGCGGGACAAAGTTCCGCTTAGCAGGTGCTCTCATGTAAATGAATTTGACGCCGGCATCAATTAGACGCCGCGTCGTTCTAGCCGCCTCACCCCTGATGAAGAGGTCAAGAGGCGGAAGATTAAGGAAGGCCCCCATGCCAGCAAAGGGCGTGGACCTGGTGGCGTTGCAGATGAGCCTACACGCTCTGCCTTGGATCGTGTTGAGCAGGTCTGCATGGCTTTTGACCTGGGTAGCGCTAACCCAAACAACAGAGGCGTACGTAATGGCAGGTCTAACTACGGAAGTATAGATCCACCAAAGCCGCTTTAGGGATAGACCCCAAGAAGTGCCAAGTGCTCGTCGGAGCTGGGCCAGGATGGCTGAGGCACGCTTGGCTTTTGCTTTCACGTGGGAGGACCAGTTGAGCCGGTGGTCAAGTATGACCCCGAGACATCTGGTCTGGTGCGCGAAGGCAATATCTTTGCCGTAGAGCTGCAGAGGACGTATGTTCCAGCGTAGTCTGCTGGTAAACATAATGGCAACGGTTTTGGGCTCAGAGAGTTCCAGACCATTGTCATTGGCCCAGGATTCTGCTTTGCGGATAAAGCTCTGCATCAGATCCCTGAGCGTGCTGGGAGACGGTCCTGCCACAATGGCCGTGACGTCATCAGCATACCCGACTTTGAAGACGGGGTCGGGTCGGGAGTCACTCAAAAGAGCGTCCATGACCAGGTTCCAGAGCGTCGGGGTGAGACTCCGCCTTGGGGTCCACCCTTACAGACTCTGGTGGAGGCAGTTTGCCCAAGAAGTTGGGCAGTGACCGTACGGTTGGAGATCATGTACATGATCCACCGTATGAGGGTAGCATGAGCTTTGCGATTTTGAAGGGCCCTCTGAAACGCTTCAAAGATAACGTTGTCGAAGGCGCCAACAATGTCAAGAAAGAGAGCCAGAGCGTAACCGTCACCCAGTACCGCCCTTTCAATCTTCTCGACAATCGCATGCAGGGCGCTGTCAGTCGACCTCCCGGTACGGAAGGCGTGCTGATTATTGCTGAGGGGCATCGCTGTCAGCTCGCAGGACAGCAGCCGCCAGAGAATAAGCCTCTCAGTGAGCTTAAGCATTGCTGACGTTAAGCTAATAGGCCGGAAGGCCTTGACGCTTTGGTAGTCACCCTTCCCAGGTTTGGGAATAAAGACTACCCGAGCTTCAGTCCAGCATTTGGGAACGTATCCCAGCTGGATAGAGGCCCGCATAAGATTGCGGGTGAGTCTCAGGAACGAGGGTATCTTGGCTGCTTCACGAAGGAGAACAGGGTAGATACCATCAGGTCCAGGAGATTTGAAGGGTTTGAAGGTTCTGACCGCACGAGCGATTAGGTCTTCAGTGACAATGCCCGCCGCTAGGGTGGCTCCATCCATCGAATGGTTGGGCTCCGGTCTAGCAGTAGGTACCCTCGGGAAGAATGTGCTAAGCATATGCTGAAGCACTTCTTCAGGGTCTTTAGTAAGGAGCCATCATCTTTTTTGATCATGGCTAATTTGGACATTTTGTCCATTGTAAGGGCCTTGACAAGCCTAGAAGTAGGTCTGTCTTGATCCAATTCATTGCAGAATTGGCGCCACTTACATTCCTTGGCCTTGCGCACTTCAGATTTGAAATTGCGGGAGGCTTGCCGGAAAAGCTCCATGTCCTCCGGGTTTCCGGTCTTCATGGCACGGCGATGAAGGCTTTTGGCCTTCCGCCTGAGTTTCCCCAGCTCCGGGTTCCACCACGGCGCCGAGGTCTTGCCTTTGTAGGCGCGAGCAGGACAAGCCGCTTCGTAGGCTTCAATAATGCAACCTGTCAGCGTCTCAGCCATATGATCCACATCCTCGCAGGTCTCAATCGGACGTAAGTCCGTGAGTTCCTGCAGGTGCAGATCAAGGGCAGCCTTGTAGGCCGCCCAATCAGTGTTGCGGATATTGCGTCTCCAAGTGATCGGAGACTGGGTTTTAGTGTCCGCGATGTTAAAGGCGATAAAGCAGTGGTCAGACAGGGAGGGCTCCTCAGACCAGACTCTCCACTCCTCAACTCTGTCAAAGAGTCTTGGGGTAACGAGTGTGGCGTCGAGGACCTCGGTCCATCTGCCATTATTAAAGGTAGGAGTGCTGCCGCGGTTGCAGAGCATGAGTTTGTGTTAGAGATGAGGGCCAGAAGCTCCTCTCCTCTAGTGTTGGTATCTTTGCTGCCCCAGTGCTTGTGGTGCGCGTTGAGGTCGCCCCCTAAGCACAGCTCAGCGTTCTGGGACTCGCAGTACTGCGCGAGGCGCAGTAAACTCTCAGGAGCAGGGTCTCTGTCGCCTGGGATATAAACCGAGGCAACAAGACACGTACGCGGAGAGAAATGATTAGATTGGATGACGCAAAGGTCTCCATCAGAGAGATCAGTCCTCAGCCAAGCCTGGAGATGGCTAGCAGCGAGGATAGCCGCTCTAGGGCGGCTGTTCCCCGGGCCACACACATAAAAATCAGAGTAGCCAGAGGGAATGTTGGGCAACTTACCGTTGCGCATCCAGGGTTCCTGGATCAGGATGAGGCCTGGCCTGTACAGCTCAGCAATCTTCATCAGATTTACTGACGCAGATACGCAATGCTGTAAATTAATTTGCAGACAGAATGTCGCTCCTTTGGCAGCGTGGAGCTTAGTCATACTGTATTAAATGCAATTTCTGGCTAGAGCCCAGGGCCATCAAGGAGACTTGGACAACAGATCGTCCTCGTCCCAGGCCGCTGGGGCTTGACTGGGAGATGGGAGTTGGTCGACGTCCATGGCCTCCTCACCCCACCGGCCCCCCCAGCAGAGTCCTCAGGCTCCGATGACAGGATGGAGGAAGCTTCCTCATCTGCATCTTTACCTTCAGACCCCACCAGGGTGGCCGAGGAGAGCTCGGATTCCGAAGACCCGGCCTCGTCCTCAACTCCTTCTCCGACTGGCAGGTTTGGTTCCCGGGGCTTGGCCGGAGCCGTTACCGCGGTCGCCGAACTGCTGCTAGCAGAGGGGCGAGATGCAGCTTTGGCTTTGGGATCGGCTTGCGCCTTTCCTTGGGCCTTAGACTGCGCCCCGCTCTTGCCGGAGATGCCGGGTTGGCAGTAGCCTTCCCTTTGGCAGACTTTCCTCGGCGCATCTTGAGCTTGAGGGCACCTAGCTGGAAAGAGGATCCATTAGGGTACCGACTCGCCCAAGTGCTGGAAAGGCCGAGGACAATTGAGTTGCCCGTCTCCCCCTGCGGACTTTACGGTGATACACCAGTCCACTAGCAGGGAGGTCGGGGTTCAGACGCAGTAGGACCCGGCGAATAACGTCTGGTCCAGCTGCGGTGCTCTTAGCAGGGACGAAAACCACATAGGGTATCGTCTTTGGACGCTGGCCCTCGCGAAGAAAAAGAGCTCCGCCAAGGTCAGCATCCAAGGAGACCGTCGGTAGCCGCTGGAGCAGCTGCCGAGCGTCCTCCTCGCTGCTAGGAGCAATAAGAACGAATGTGCTTCGCAGCACCATCCGCTCAATGCCGATGGAGATTCCCTCCTCGACAGTCAGCTCAATCAGATAGGAGTCAACAGCACTCCACACTTTTTGAAGCTGATCAGTGGTCCAGTCCTGGTCGCGACCTTGGATGATCACTCCCGGGATTTTGGCCTTGGCCTTCGCCGCAAAGGTAGCTCCCGAAGGAACCTCCTTGTTGGCAGTGGCCATTTGTTGCGCCGTGGTTTCGGCCTCAGCAGCCGCAGCAGCATCTCCAGGGAGCGCCGCCGCTGAACTACCGGAGCTTCCACCGGCCGGCCCGTCTGGTTGCCTTGGGACGCCAGTCGCTTCAGCATCCATGGTGGACGCCGCCGCTTTGGCCCCCGCAGCTCCCTTCTTGGCCTGCCTTTTGGCGCGTTGTTTAGCGCGTTTGCGCTCAAGCCGAGCCCGCTGAGCTTCATCGGATCTGCCAGATTTGGCCGGTCCTTTAGGCTCAGAGCTCGCGGTTCCCTTAGATCCACCAGCGGAGCTGGCAGGTCTTAGGGTTTTTTGAGTTTGGTAGCTCTGGTCGGATCTGCCAGCAGAGCCAGCCGGTCCTTCCTTTGCCACAGTTGAATCAGTCGGTTGGGATCTGCCAGCAGGGCCGGCCGGTCCTTCGGACTGAGGTTGGGGTTTAGAAGGGTCCCCGTCCCTAGAAAAAGCTTTGTTATCCATAATCGGCTCGAAGGCCATGATAAAAGGTTGGTGGGCTACCCTCAAAGGGGCGCGGTACCCACCCGGCCGCTCCACCTGACCGGGCAGTAGGCCAATAGCACCCTCAAGGCTGGCCCGACACCAGGAGGGGGACCGCTTGCGACCGGACTACTCCCCGGCCTTCCAGCCCATCGGCACGGTCAACACCTTAGGCATTAGAGAGTACGTTGAGCAGTACCACGGCCTGCAGGTTGGCGAGCCAGACCCGCATACCCAAATTCGGCCGAAGCCACTGGATAGAGTCGCCAGCGCCGGAGCCCAGTCTGTCCAGCAGCCCTAGGGACTGCCTTGAACACACGCGGGGACGAGTACCCTGGGTCGACTTGCGAGACAGCGTGGGGGGGTCTGCGGCTGCCAGAGGCAAATAGAGGGTGCAGACCTCCCACCAGCCTTGACCTGCTGAAGATAGGGGCAGGCGTGAAGCATCGCAGACCTTAGCCCATGGGCCTAGTCTGTCTCATACTTCACTGGCATGCTGAATACGCCTTCGCGTGCTCTCCTCTCCTCTCCTCTCCTCTCCTCTCCTCTCCTCTCCTCTCCTCTCCCCTTCCCTCCTCTCCCATCCCCTCCTCTCCTCTCCCCTCCTCTTCTCTCCCCTACCCTCCTCTCCTCTCCTCTCCCTCCCTCCTCTCCTCTCCTCTCCTCTCCTCTCCTCTCCTCTCCTCTCCTCTCCCCTCCCCTCCCCTCCTCTCCTCTCCTCTCCCCTCGTCTCCCCTCCTCTCCTCTCCCCTCCTCTTCTCTCCCTCCTCTCCTCTCCCCTCCTCTCCTCTCCCTCCTCTCCTCTCCTCTCCCCTCCCCTCTCTCCCTCCTCTCCTCTCCCCTCGTCTCCCCTCCTCTCTCCTCTCCCCTCCTCTCCTCTCCTCCTCTCCTCTCCCCTTCCCTCATCTCTCGTCTCCTCTCTTCTGCTTAATTCCCTCGCCTCTCCTCCCCTATCTCCCCAATCTCTTCTCCATTCCCTTGCCTGTCTCCCCTGTTCTGCCCCCCCCCCCCAGTTATCAGTTATGCTCTAGGTTGTCTATCAGGCCCTTGAGGTAAACAAAGTTTGCCGAGCCCTGAGTTGAAGTTTTTAGTTAGAGGCGAGGGGCTTTTTGCACCCTAGCGCACTTTAAGCGACATTGATTGCATAAGCAGAGCCAAGCAGAGATTCCAATTTAGCCCCAAATTACGAGCTAATGTGACTGCACTTGGAATCGAGCCTGGGCCGCTGGAACATCTGAGCGCCGGGCTGGACCTCTGGGCTACGGCCCCCTGGTTATGCAAGCAGATCTTTAGTAGTGTTTTTTTAATGTTTCAAATAATCAGCCCTAAAAATACTACTGAAATTGGCCAAACCAAGTAGGCCAGTAGCGAGTATTTCGCGTATAAAAATCTAAGGAAAGTTTAATGTAAGTATAACGGTTCGGAAACAACCTTCCCGCAGCGGAGAAGTTTCGCTTCACCGACCCGGCAGTCGGCGCCAGCGCGCCGTCACTGTTTCTGCAGCGCCTCGTCGAGCTCAGCGCACTTCAGGCCGAGACAGTCCGCCACGAGAAGATGAAGGCCAACAAAAGAAAGCTTCGAAGCTGAGTAGTTAAACTAGTCCTTCCCTAGCTCACTGAACTCTGTGCAAATTATAATCCTGCATAATTCGTATTTTAATTAAAAACCAATTGTTATTTAGTCCATGCTACGGTTTAGGCGTAGATCTTTTGATTTACAATTACTGTGAGTTTAGAGTGCAAATTACAATGATAATAATATTCCAGCAAAGTCGCTCCAAAGTCTGTGTTCCTATTCTATTTTGCTTTGCAGTCAATTGGCAGTTGATGCATCACAGAATAATACACAAGAAAAGTAAGAAAGATGTACGTATGCATATACTAGTCATATGCATATACAATCTATTGCACAAATGGCACGATATTCAACGATTCTCACTCTGATTCTGAGAAGGTTAGATTTTACCTATAAGCACACCCGGGCGCCAATTAGTACTTCTCCTTGGTTTAAAGTTCATCAGCACGTCAAACACACGTGTACGAACTATGCGTGATCTCTGGCTTCGGTGGCCGCTGGCCTTCACCTAGGCGGAGCTTCTGGCCCTTCAACAGGTGGTACAGAACCGTTAGTTAATTCCCGCATGTTAGATTCTGCAGATAATATGGCTCGCAGATTAATGTCTTTTATCTGCGGCTCAAAATGAAATAAGACGGGAGAATGGGAGTTGTGAAGGATGTTTTTAAGCGAATATTTTGGTAATTAATTGTGCCGTTTGTTTTCTATATTATCCAAACCTGTACTCATACATGGCAAAAATAATGTATAGCTCTGATGAATATTACTCTAAGCAAAACACAATCTCATTTTTGTCAATCAATTTTATTAATCAGTCCTTGCTAGATGCTTTAGCCCTTTTTAGCGTAGCACTTTCTGGCTAAGTGGAGGAGGCGCCTGAAAATCTTACAGGCGCTTTTAATGCGCCACTTCTTCTGCGGCTGGGCGGCCCGCTCCTCCATCTTCTCCGAGTCCTCCAACTGCGACAGGGCCTCCAGCGCGTCGATGGCCTCCGCCTCCTCCTCTGAAATATCCTTGTTGGGACTGGCGGCGACAGCCAGGACTGCACAGAGCAGAAGTCCGAGAGCCAGCTGGTACTTCATGGTCGCTGAGTTGCTGCTCAGGTGAGGCTTGGCTGTCCCGCTCCGCCACATGCTCCGTATTTATGCAGTTTCAGCCGGCTGTTTACCCGACGGTTCGGCAACTCAAATCCGTCATTTGCAGTCTCTGAACTCCAGGATTTGCTGCATCATTGGCGTGGCTCACTGCTGTCAGACGGCTGAATATCTGGGATTCGCAAGCCGGCTCTGCCTCTCTGTTCTGCACTGGAGCCTCACTGATGCTAATTTGTCGGCTTTTTATCAGCGTTTCATTAACCACTTCTACCTCTGTCTCTCTTCTTCCCTTGTCTGGCGAGATGTGAAAAAAAACGTTTTTTTAAATTGACTAACTTTCGGCTGCCATAAGTTTGCTCTACGTGAAGCGATTGACTTGAAACTTAACAAAATTATTCATTGACTTATTCTCTGTCAAAATGTAAAATCTCAACTCTTTAACTCAATCAGAGCGGAAATTGTATGCATATGAATTTTGCCTGCTTTTTCTGCTGTTTGTGACGCTCACACCAAGGGTCAGGCGATAGGGCTCTGTGTACATGGCAGTGTACAGTGTTTTGGTATAGCTTAATTTATAGCCTGCTCGGCTCCCCCGTGGGAAGGCTACGTTTAGCCATGACAGTTTGCGAGCTATGACTCGGTCAGTGTGCGAGTCCGAGTTTTGGGAGGCTGCAATTGTTGCTTCATTAGGCAATGAGACTGGCCTCTGAAGCTGCGCTGTGCGCCGCTCTCTCTCTCTCTCTCTCTCTCTCTCTCTCTCTCTCTCTCTCTCTCTCTCTCTCTCTCTCTCTCTAACCGCACCGCGTTGCTACGAGTATTGTGACTTAAGATTCCTGAGACTAGGAGATATTCGCCTTGTCTGGAATGGCAGTCTGTGCTCTCTCTAACTGCTTTGTGATGCTTTGATATCAGCTCAAATCCTAGCACCGTGTTGCCTTGCTGTGAAATTGAATTCCCGAGACTGGGAGAATTAAGCTAGGTTTCAATTTCAATTTCAAAGGCTCATCTTTGTACTGAGATTAAAGTTCAGCTTATTTGAAATGTAAAAAATCACTTTTTGTTTACTTCTTTTTGCAAGTGATTTTAAAGGTCAAATATTTTTTTGAGAAACAAATAGTTGAAATTTCGTTTAAATAGGCCAAGCTATCAATCACGAATCACTTTTGAGACCTAAATTTTGGTATTTTACAAAAAAATAACATTCAGTTTTTTTCAAAGTTTTAAAAAATCAAGACAATTCTGGGCTATAAAGAGACAGCCTGAGAATATTTGAGTCCGATTAGATTATGCTGCTTAAATTTCCTGCCAGGATCATGCGACATAAGTGATTGACGAGATTATAATGCATAATTAATAGTTAGAATCATGTTAAATGAGTGTTAGCCAGGATCACGTGACATCAGCAATTTTTTAGGATCAAGTGATTAAGGACATAAGTGATTATTTAGATCACGTGACATAAGTGATTAACTAGATCACGTGACATAAGTGATTAGCTAGATCACGTGACATCAGTGAATGACAGGATCAAGTAACATTAATGATTGCCAGGATCAGGTGACCATGCAACGGCCACACGGTACGAACAAAATCCTTGCCAGCTAAGTCACGTGACCCGCCCCCCGGCAACCAGGCTTGGCAGCCTAGCGAGCCCGGTCAGGCCGCTGCTGAGCTCTCTGCAGCTTGTGCCGCCGCCGTTCGAGTCGGCGCCGTCGCCTCGCACGCAGGCGTAGATCTTGGGCAGGAAGAGGCAGGCGCAGCAGGCGTAGGCGGTCATCAGCAGGCCGGCTATGGACACCACGGCCCGCTGCAGACCGGTTGGCAGGAAGAAGTAGGCGGGAAAGTAGCAGAGCCACAGGCAGGCGGTGCTGAACGAGCAGACGAAGATGCACATGGACTCTTTGAAATTGTTTGGCAGCTTTCTAGTGAGGTAGGCCAGTGCCAGGGCTCCGACAATGAGCAGCAGATTCCAGGCTCCCGGAAGCAACATCTGCAGCGGCGATACGGAGCAGATCTCTTCTATGTCGGGCTCGTAGCGAACCAGCTGGCGTTTGAGCACAGCTGGGGCTCCGGTGAGCAGGGTCAGAGCTGCCAGGATGCCCGCCTGTTGCGGATAAGACAGGAATTAAAGGTATGAAAGTCTTGGCTGGGGTGCTGATTGGATTGGCGCAGTTCATTTGAGCAGCGCTGATGGACAGGGCCGTTTAATTCAGTAAAAAGGGCGTCTCACTGGGTGGCTGGGGCGCCACATCTTCTCATTGACCAAATGGATCAAATTTAGAGGAGAGAAGAGGAAAGGAGAGGGGACGAGAGGGGACGAGAGGGGACGAGAGGAGAGGGGACGAGAGGAGAGGGGACGAGAGGGGACGAGAGGGGACGAGAGGAGAGGGGACGAGAGGGGACGAGAGGAGAGGGGACGAGAGGGGACGAGAGGAGAGGGGACGAGAGGGGACGAGAGGAGAGGGGACGAGAGGAGAGGGGACGAGAAGAGAGGGACGAGAGGGGACGAGAGGAGAGGGGACGAGAGGGGACGAGAGGGGACGAGAGGGGACGAGAGGGGACGAGAGGGGACGAGAAGAGAGGGGACGAGAGGGGACGAGAGGAGAGGGGACGAGAGGGGACGAGAGGAGAGGGGACGAGAGGGGACGAGAGGGGACGAGAGGGGACGAGAGGGGACGAGAGGGGACGAGAAGAGAGGGGACGAGAGGGGACGAGAGGAGAGGGGACGAGAGGGGACGAGAGGAGAGGGGACGAGAGGGGACGAGAGGGGACGAGAGGGGACGAGAGGGGACGAGAGGGGACGAGAGGGGACGAGAGGGGACGAGAGGGGACGAGAGGGGACGAGAGGAGAGGGGACGAGAGGAGAGGGGACGAGAGGAGAGGGGACGAGAAGAGAGGGGACGAGAGGGGACGAGAGGAGAGGGGACGAGAGGGGACGAGAGGAGAGGGGACGAGAGGGGACGAGAGGAGAGGGGACGAGAGGAGAGGGGACGAGAAGAGAGGGGACGAGAGGGGACGAGAGGAGAGGGGACGAGAGGGGATGAGAGGAGAGGGGACGAGAGGGGACGAGAGGAGAGGGGACGAGAGGGGACGAGAGGAGAGGGGACGAGAGGGGACGAGAGGAGAGGGGACGAGAGGGGACGAGAGGAGAGGGGACGAGAGGGGACGAGAGGAGAGGGGACGAGAGGGGACGAGAGGAGAGGGGACGAGAGGGGACGAGAGGAGAGGGGACGAGAGGGGACGAGAGGAGAGGGGACGAGAGGGGACGAGAGGAGAGGGGACGAGAGGAGAGGGGACGAGAGGAGAGGGGACGAGAGGGGACGAGAGGAGAGGGGACGAGAGGGGACGAGAGGGGACGAGAGGGGACGAGAGGGGACGAGAGGAGAGGGGAGGAGAGAGGGGAGAGAGGGAGAGAGGGGAGGAGAGGGGAGGAGAGGAGAGGAGAGGGGAGGAGAGGAGAGGAGAGGGGAGGAGAGGAGAGGGAGAGGAGAGGAGGAGAGAGAGGGAGAGGAGAGGAGGAGAGGAGAGGAGAGGGGAGGAGAGGGAGGAGAGGAGAGGATCACGGATTTTGCTGGAGATGCTGCCTAATATATTTCTAATATTTACTTTTATTTCTGAAGCGGTGCTTTTGTACGAACCCGTATGCTTGTATTTAGTGCTGGCAGAATGGAGGCAGAGTGGAGGCAGAGTGAGGCGGAGTCCCTCCATTATAGGTTTCTCACCCTCGCCATTATCGCCTCTGAGTTAAGCACAAGTTGTCACAAGTCTTTCCTTACATTACAAAAAACAACTCAGCAAAAAACTGAGCGGCAAATGTTGTGAGCAGTGCCCGCAATGACCCGAGCTGCTCTCTCATGCGCTCCGCAAGATGTTTAAGATCTTGTTATTGCCTAACTAACTTGGACTATCTAATCAGTGCTTTGCAATCAGCGCTTGTGTTTCGTCAGCATTTCTATTTGCTAAACGTGTCCTCCGCTCTCTTGCTCTACCGCAAAATTTCAGACTCTCTGCTTCATCAATATCAACTAAGATTTTACGAGGATTATCAGCTTTTTCTTGCAAATCTGTACTTATCTGTTAGGCCTGGTTTTGCCTACTTAAATCCTTGTTACGATCATATTATAGGGGGACCACAGTAGTCAGTAGCTCAGAGATAACGGATTATGGCCCTGACTGAGATAGATGGAGTCACAAAACTACTCAAATCTGATGGGCTAGAGATGGCTAGTAGATCCACTATGCTATGCGAACTCAGGATCCAGTTGCAAGATGGTGCTCAAATCGGATGTCTGCAACCTGGGCTTGAATTCGACCTCGAATCAAATTTCTCCGCAGTGCAGGCAGTAGCAGCCAAGTACCTGCACAACTGCCACAGCCCCGGCTCCGGCAAAGATGCAGGCGTCGGAGGCGCACCGAGCCCTGGCCAGGCTGTCCGCCGCTCTGAACAGCCGATAAATTCGCAGCGCCCTGTTTGACAGCAGGCCGAACAGGGCCGTGTAGAGCAGGTGGAAACCATAGTATTCCAGTCCGCAGGTGACAGTGCTAGCTGGTGCCAGGTAGACCAAGGACAAGGCGTCCATGCACAGCAGGCAGGCCAGCACGGCCAGGCTGACTGGCAGCGAGGTGGCCTTCACGATCTTCGCGCCGCGTCTGGCTATGAAATAGGCGAAACTGGCCATCACCAGGAGAGCGTTCAGCGCGGCTGCTGGACCGGCGACGAGGCAAACCGGGTCACTTAGTTGGATCCGAGTTGGCGTCACGGGCTGGCAGACTGCCCGACGGCGCTGGTCTGGCCAGGTGCCAATAGGGCAGGTGCGGCAGGCGTTGTTGACGATGTCGACAATCTCGTCGGTGCGGCAGTCGCGACAGTCGAAGCAGCAGACGGCTGGCCGGCCGGTCATGCGGATCTGGCCGGGTGCGCAAGGCCCCGGGCAGGCTGACCTGGGCACCTAGGGTCCGGCAAGGAGGTGGCTGGCCTTGTAGCGATCGGATCCACACTGACATGCAGATCCAGTTTGACAATGGCACCCGTTTGATTCAAAGTGGCACGCATCGGGACCACAATGGCACACATCGGGATCACAATGGCACACATCGGGATCTCAATGGCACACATCAGGATCACAATGGCATACATTAGGATCACAATGGCACACATCGGGATCACAATGGCACACATCGGAATCTCAATGGCACACATCAGGATCACAATGGCACACATCAGGATCACAATGGCACACATCAGGATCACAATGGCACACATCAGGATCACAATGGCACACATCAGGATCACAATGGCACTCACTCATTGGGACAACAGTGGAAATCATCTGGTGTAAAAATGACTCCCACCGCCGATTCACTCACCGGCAAGCCGTCGGACTTGTGCGGATACCGGGACCAGAGCAGCCGGTCCTGGTCGACAAGCAAGTCGCGGTCGGCCAGATCGCTGAACACCCCCAGCGACTCGGTGCTGTAACGGCCATCCTCGGCCACCGAGTCCTGCACCACCAGCATGTAGTTCTCGGGCTCACCGTTGGCCTGAAATCTTACGGGCGTTGAGTACCGATTTGAAGAATTGAAGCTGGCATTCAGGATGTCCTTGTACAGCTCAAGGCCGTTCACGCAGCCTAGCAGGGCGCTCCGATTGCCTAGCAGGGCTTGGGGGCAGCGGGCTGTCACGTGACTGTGCAGGCCGTGCGCAATCGCCATGACGCTGTCGTAAAGCAGGTTGAGATTTTCAACTTTCGGCGTCAGGGGACGCTCAGACTGCAGTAGGCTTCGGTTAGCGTTGGCCCGGCAGCCGGCCGTGGATGAGGCGTTCGGCCGGGTGATGTCGCAGTTGAACATGTAGCTCAGGTAGGCCGAGCTCAGCGGATCGAGCATTGCCTCGGCGACCGTGATCGACATGCCCCGTTTGAATCGATCGGGCGGCAAATTAGTCGATACCGGGCGAAAGTAGAGCGACGGCGCTACCACCTTTGGTTAATTGTTCATTCAATCTAATTTATAGATACAAGTGCTTGATAAACCAAGAAATATTTTCACGGGATCGCTCAGCCTTATTAAAAGGAAAGTACGGATATTGATCTACGTGTTATTGGTTCTGATCTAAGATATTTAGGAGTTGTACGAGAATCAATATGTTAGAAACAGCGAACTTTATGTCAGAGCCGCCCACCTAGGTGTCACTGAGGCCCAGGTAGGAGATGTCATTGAGTCCCATGTAGAAGATGTCATTGAGTCTCAGCTAGGAGATGTCATTGAGTCACAGCTAGGAGATGTCATTGAGTCACAGCTAGATGTCATTGAGTCCCATGTAGGAGATGTCATTGAGTCCCATGTAGGAGATGTCACTGAGGCCCAGGTAGGAGATGTCATTGAGTCCCATGTAGGAGATGTCATTGAGTCTCAGCTAGGAGATGTCACTGAGGCCCAGGTAGGAGATGTCATTGAGTCCCAGCTAGGAGATGTCACTGAGGCCCAGGTAGATATCTCAACTAGGCGTCATGGAGTCAGAAATAGGTGTCAAAGCAGCCTGAATACAAATAGGATATGTCAAGGACGCCCGAATTATGGGTGTCGGTGAAGCAAAAGTTGCTAGGCAAAGCCGAAAGATTTGCATGTTATTTTACTAATTTGAAAACCCTACTCTACAAAACTGCAGACAAACAATTCGCTGCCAAAGCCGCCGCACCTCTTTATAAGCCTCCAACGATATGATGGCGTCAGCCAGCAGGAAGGTGAACCGGCGACCCCAGGCGCTGGCGTTGGCCGAGGCCAATTTCAACAGCAGCGGCGCCACGATGTAGTCCGATGCGGCCACGGCCAGCACTCGGAGCCGCGGCATCGACTCCAGCTCCGCGGCCAGGCTGTCGATTTCCGACTGACTTGTTGGAGTTGGCGAAGTCGACAATGCGCCCGTTAATCCGACGCAGACGCCGTTGCTAGGGGCCAGCGCGGTGAAGGCCTGTCGAAACGATTCGCCGTAGCTGTCCGCAGCGTACAGCAGGCCGACCAGCTCCCAGCCGAAGTGGCGCGCAAATCGAAGCATCAGCGCGGCCTGGGCGCCAACTGGCGCCGCCACCCGGGCAAAGTAGGGATGGCGAGACCGGTCGGAGAGCGAGTCGCTGGTGGACATTGACGAGACCATCGGCAGCTCAAGCAGCTGCAGGTAGGTTGAAGCGAGAATCGAGCTGGCACTGTAGTAGCAGCAAGCCGCTGCCACCACTTTGACCGTCTCGGTGGGGGATTTTCCTCCCACGCCGGAGTTATAGTAGGTCGGCCAGGGCGGCGCGGCGAACTTGGTCAGGTAGCGGAGGGTCACCCGGTCAAAGTTGCACGAGTCGTAGGCCAGGAAGCCGAGCCGAATGTTGGGCAGCAGATCCGTTCGATTGTTGGCGTCCTCGATGGCCCAGCGCATGGCCAGGTAGTACAGGTACGGATGGTACACGTCGCTAATGTCAACACCGTCATCGATGCTGCACCGATAGTAGGTGATCGGAGAGTCCATTACAATGTTAAGATCGCCGGTTACCACGGTGACCACGTCTCGTTGCGGCATCTCTAAGCTGCTGCTCAGGCCACCGCTGCACACCAGCAGGAGCAGCAGTTGAAAACTGCAAGGAGAAACGCCTGCAGAGCATTTGGAAATTGTCCAATGTTATTTCTATAGATCGATGGGGTTTCACAATCTCTGGACGAGGCAATTGGCTATGGACGAAAGACTTGCGATGTGTTGTCACCTAGATTTCAGGAACTCTTG